>BQKN01064948.1:0-14263 GCA_022839385.1 Asparagus kiusianus | reverse complement strand
AAAAAGTTACTATTTTTGATGAATTTATGTACCTGATTGACATTGG
Source organism: Asparagus kiusianus (assembly GCA_022839385.1). Classification (NCBI taxonomy): domain Eukaryota; kingdom Viridiplantae; phylum Streptophyta; class Magnoliopsida; order Asparagales; family Asparagaceae; genus Asparagus; species Asparagus kiusianus. The sequence continues at coordinate 14,217 of BQKN01064948.1, read as the reverse complement.
TTGGGGACAGGGTAATAGATTGTTGGTCATACTTTCGTAACAATAAATTTCCCCTTATTTTGTAGAGTGTTGAAATTCAGTTCGGCAGCATATGCTTAATTCCAGTGCTTGGGCTTGATAGAGATGAATGTGGAACAAGACATTCTGTCAGAGTTTACTTCATGGGATTAGAGTTGAAATGTGTGCATTTTTATTTTCCAAAAACTAGTTTTGGAGCTTTCAGATGACATTGGGATATAGATTAATCTAAACGATCCTTTCCGGAATCTTTCACCGATACCATCAAATTACTCGTGATAATTGTTATAACAAAATCCTAGACAAAAACATTGTAATTGTTGTGACAAAGTCCCTGAAGAAAGAATTGCTCGAAGCACAAATATAAAATTATCGAGTAAAGAAAGGCACGAAAGTACATGGAGATTTACGTGATTTGGCCCCTGGCTTCTGTTCGTGGGAAAGGATGAGCATATATTCAATAATCAAGTTGTAAGGAGAGAAATAGTGCAATACCATTCAAATTCTGATCCTAAATGCACTCCAATATCTCATAACATTCACTGAATTTAAATGCATATAATCATATTCTATGTAGAAACCTCATTGCACAAGCACTCTCCTCCATTACAAAAGTTTCTTCTGCAATATTTTTATTTCCACATTACTAATTCGGCTCTGATAATCAAATGAATTGTAGTCATAGAATTCAAGACACACGACATTAATGATGCTTTCAGAAGCAGTAATTCTATGCATGTCAAAGTTCCTTAGTTTCAGAAGCCATTCGCTGTTATCAGTCATCTCTTGCATATGTTCAGTTTAGAATTGTACAATCTAGTCATCTAACTATTAGTCATCTGGGGACCATGATACTAATTTGAATCCTCTTCTATCCGTTATCGATGGTTCTCAATCTAGCAGGGCTGAAGGAGTTAACAATTAAGACTTAGATTTTCATTTTTATGTTCTATGCAATGCAGAGATTAGATCATCAGAAAAATATGATTGAAAATTTAAACTTAGATTTATGTTTTATGCACACCCTAGATTCTCTTCCTGGCCGCCTCTATAATGCCTATCTATTAGAGAAAGGATTACATGAGAAGTAAACAATATTAAATAAACTTAATTCACTATAAGCAGTTTTACAATGTTCTTAAATGTTTGTTTCCTTTTACAGCATCAATTAGTTCTCCCGCTGACTACATAAATAGGTCTGGGAGGTTTGTTGCTCTACCACCAAGTGAACTATCAAGCCATGTATACCCTACGGATCGTTCCCATTTAAAAGGTACATATTATTCTTAAAAATTCCGAAACTAACAGATTCACAAATACTAATTTTATGTACAATCTTACCTACAGGACCTATTTCAGTGCAAAGTCCTGCACATCATTCCCATGCTGCTTCCACTTCACGTCCCCTACCTCCGGTAGAAAGGATATTTCACAGCCCTGCATTAGCTCCTGCTTTTGTACTCTCTCCTTCTTACCTCCCAGGTTGTTATATACTTATATCTGTGAATAAAGTATGGTAATAGTTTGTCAACCATATTTTTTTCTGCATATATTTTTCATTTTAATTAAAGATCCTGTGACCCCTTAAGCTCCTTCACATCCTCTACAAGTAATTCAGAGAAAGGGGAGAAGGCACCGTGCTTCTCCTCCTTTCATTCATGGTAAAGTCAAATAAGAAGAATTAATACAGGGAAATAACAGGAAATTTGTTCTAATTAAACCAGGTTCTATGTTGCAGGCTCTTCTCGCTCTCCTATCAATGCTCCGTATCCTTCAGCTAATAACGAAAGGGCCCCGGCACCTTCATCAACATCAACAGCTTTTCATATGCATGGTAAATAGGATATATTTCTCCATGTATTTCCTATTTTTTCTTTCTTTGTGTAATCTTATTCTCATGTCTACAGCACCCATTAATCCGCCTGTGGTTTCTCCTTCTGGATCTTTCTCAAAGAATCAACCAGCGCCATGGCCACAACCTGTTAAATCATTGCCACCTCCGCCTCTTAATCTCGGTATTCATGCTTGCTTTCATGTTTATTAGTCCTTTTGTTTAGAAATCTTGCTGTTGGGACAGTAATTTAGCCATTTAATCTGTAGATTTTGTACATGTTGACCACAAACTTTTATCCAAACTTTATATCTTCATAGTTTTCAGGTTTATTTGCACTTAAATACCCCAATTTACACCATCTTTAACTTGGATACCCCAAGGTTTTTCTTCCCAAAAAATACCTCAAAGTTCTGAAAAGTTTAAACCCCCTGTTAACTAATTATAGGGTATCGAAGTTTAAATGTTTCTTTGAACTTCGGGATATTTTGGGGGGAAAAAGAATCTTTGGGGTATCAAAGTTCAAAATGGTGTACATTTTGGAGTATTTAAGTGCAAATAAATTTTGTTTTTAGTGCTGGTTTAAATTTGTGATGGACCAGCTGTGCTGTGATTGTACAAGTTGTTTCTGCCTCTTCTTGCTGCTCTTAAATTTGCAATATCAATGGGGCTGGACTTACATTTGCATAACAATTCAAAGATATGTTGATTCCATTAGAACTTGGTAACAGTAGTGTTTTCTCTGCATACAGATTGCAGCTCTACTTTTTGCACAGAGCCTTTAACAAATACGCCCCCAGGGACTCCATGTTCCTGTGTTTTGCCCATGAAAGTTGGACTTCGAGTAAGTGTAGCATTATATGCATTCTTCCCTTTAGTCTCGGAGCTCGCCCAGGAAATTGCATCTGGAGTTTTGATGGAACAAAGTCAGGTTCGAATTATGGGAGCAAATGCTGCCAGTGGTGAGCCTGAGAAGACCATTGTATTGATTAATCTAGTGCCTCGTGGAGAAAAGTTTGATAACAACACAGCATTTTCAGCCTACAAGAAGTTCTGGCACAAACAATTCTCCATAAAAACATCATATTTTGGGAATTATGATGTACTGTATGTTCTCTATCCAGGTGAGAATCCCTATCTCATTGCTGTGTCTTGTGTACTCCTATGTGAAGCAGTAATTTAGGGCTAAAAGTTTTTAGGAATAGAAAATTTTAGTTCGCTTATTTTCTTGTGGTTTTTTCTTTTAATAATTTATTACAAGAGGAATGGCTGTCGAAACACATTATTTTCTTAGAATCCATTACTTCTGTTCAAAACTGATTTCTTCAAATTCCTTTTTGCTCCTTGAATTTTTACAGGTTTACCTCCATCTCCACCTGCAGCACCGACACGAGCATTTGGTTATGGAAACAACCCAGTGATAATACATCCGTTTGCTGTTGATGTGAATAAACCAAAAGAAAAACATAGCAGTAGCTTAGCTGCTGTTATCGTTGTATCATGTATAATGACCCTACTCCTATGCGTCGGAATTGCTCTGGCTTTGTTTCTTAGAAATAGTTATTACAAACATCAGACCAAGCCAGTTCTTCTTACTTCACTGCCAACCTTTATGAAATCATCAGGTAAAATACTGTAAAATTATCAACCGTCATTCTTTATCTGTTATTTATCAGTTATTAACTAAGTAATGTACATAATCTCTGAACAGAGAAAAGTTAAAAGAAACTGAAAGTGACTGATATTTAACGATTATGTTGTGCTTCATCATTATTAGGGATGCACAAAAATATCTGTATTCGAGGAAATATCCGTATCTGTATCTATTAGGATATGGATATAGTTACTATAGATACGGATACGGTTACTAAATTCTATAACCGATAGGATATGTTACATATATGGTTATGATATGTTACAGATATGGTTATGTACTGAAGTATCCAGACCCGTTTCCGAAATATATGAATATATAATGGTCATATTGTTGTAACAGTTTTAATCCTAAGATTATTGGATTTGAGGTTAATTTTGATGATCAATATATCTAATCTTAGTTTTTCAGATATAACAAACACATTAATGAACTCTCTTGTATCATGTGAACTATAGTTTTTTCAATATTATCTAGTTTTATCATCTGTTTTGTATCCACACACATATCCGCTAATATATTCGTATGTATATCCATATATGTATTAGATTTTAGCGGATATGAATATGAATTTTTCTTACCGAGGCATATCCTTATCCGTGATTGGTGAGCAGATATGGAAATGATAAATATCATTTCCGAGCTGTATCTAGACCGTATGCACCCCTAATCGTCATGGATAGACAAGCAAACATTAGTAAAATACTATGGTAAAAAATTTCTAATATTGTATATTTGCTATTTTCTTAATAAAGAAAATGCGAAAAAATCAAGCTTCATGGGTGTTGTGCCTTCACATATAAATATAATATCATTTACTTTGTATAACAGGGTGTCACAATCACAAACTTCGTCAAGGGCTTCACAGCTTAGAGCACTTAAGTTCCTTATGGGAAAAATGTACTAAACCTAAATTACTTATGATTCCTGTACGTTATATTTAATTTACTGCAGGGGCTGGATTCTCTAGATTTGGAAGCAGGCTCAGCTCAGGATCAGTTTCGATGAGTTCGAGTATTGCAACTCATATAGGCTCAGTGAAAACATTCAGTTTATCAGAAATAGAAAATGCTACAAATAATTTCAACGATTCTAGAATAATTGGAGAAGGAGGCTTTGGGCTTGTGTATGAAGGTACTCTTGAAGATGGAACTCAAGTGGCAGTAAAGGTTCTTAAGAGAGATGATCAACAGGGTATAAGAGAATTCATGGCAGAGGTTGAGATGCTTAGTCGCTTGCATCACAGAAACCTAGTCAAGCTGCTTGGTATATGCACAGAGGAATACCTCCGCTGTTTAGTTTACGAACTCATTCCCAATGGCAGTGTAGAGTCTCATTTGTATGGTGAGCAGACCTTTTGTTTCAGAGTGAAAATCCTCATGATTATTTATTTATGGTTACCCCCTGTAGTGGCCCTGTTTTGCACTTGCTACCCTAGTAGTTTCATTGTTGCAGAAGATCTCCTGGGTTATTTTTTTGGCTCATTTACCCTTCGTGAAATTTTGGCAGCTATTGCCCCTTGGTGAAATTAGCGAGTCTGTGAGAATAAAAGAGTCAAAAAAGCTTAACCTACGGGGCCTATCTGCAACAATCAAACTACAAGGGCAGTAAGTACAAAACAACAATGCTACAGGGGTTTATGTGCAATTAACCCTTTTTTCACTTGTCATTCTCCTAACATGAAAACTTTTGGCTGTGAGTTCTTATAGGAGGAGACAAGGAAATCACCCCACTCGATTGGAATTCTCGAATGAAGATTGCACTTGGTGCAGCTCGCTGTCTAGCCTATCTTCATGAAGATTCAGACCCTCATGTAATACATCGAGATTTCAAATCTAGCAATATCTTGCTGGAGTACGATTTTACACCCAAAGTTTGTGATTTTGGCCTGGCAAGGGCAGCATTGGGTGAACAAAACGAGCACATTTCAACACGTGTTATGGGAACTTTTGGGTATGAAGTTCCCTCAAACGTCTTTCTTGAGTAAATTTCACAAAGCCCCCCCAAAATTTTGGGGTGTTTACCACGAAAGGCCCCTGAACTTTGGTTTTCTCCGAAGTGTTTTCCCACAAAACCTCCAAAACTCCAATGTGTCCCATTCATATTAACCCCCAACCCCCCAAAACCCCACTTGTGTCTGTTGCGATTGGAGGACCTTATTATCGGCTCAATTCTGTTCTTTCCTTGTTTTCTCTGGGGCTCATCTTCTCCTCTTCTTCTTGCTTTTTTGGGTTTTGAGGGAAAAGTCAGAACTTCATTGGTGGTTGTTTGAGAATCTTTGGAGATTTGTGGGGTTTGTGGGAAAAATTTCGGTGATTCGGTAGAAAAACAAAGCTCAGGGGCTTTCCTGCAAAATTATAAACTTTACCCTTCTTTCTCTGCTGGCAATTTACTTATTTTTTTAAATAACGTAAGCTACCCTCCTTTTCCTCTCAGTTATGTGGCACCTGAGTATGCTATGACGGGGCATCTCCTTGTAAAAAGCGATGTTTACAGCTACGGAGTTGTCCTTCTTGAGCTTCTCACGGGTAGAAAGCCAGTGGACATGCTGAGATCTCCCGGGCAAGAAAATTTAGTTACATGGGCTCGTCCTCTTCTCACAAGCAAAGAAGGGTTAGAAGCTATTGTAGACCCATCGCTTGGCAATAACTTCTCCTTTGACAGTTTGGCGAAAGTTGCAGCCATTGCCTCAATGTGTGTCCAGCCTGAAGTCTCTCAGCGGCCATTTATGGGTGAAGTGGTCCAAGCCTTGAAGTTAGTGTGCAATGAGAACTCAGGCAGTTGCAATCAACAGGAGTTAAATGTTTCAGATAGAGAAATAAGGATCAGTAGAGATTTAGGTCTTGAAGAAGAAACAGTGATATCAGTATCCGACATGTTTAGTATATCGGAAAGATATAATAGGGATGATTCAAGTTCTGTTCGAATGTATTCGAGCTCTGGTCCTTTGAGAACAGGCAGAAGTAGGCAGGTTTGTCAAGGCGTAAAAGGTTTGTCTAGTGGAAGCATGAGTGAGCATGGGACTGGAAGCAAAGGATTGGGTTGCAGTCAAGAATGGCTATAAAAGATGGACTCCAGAGTTAAATCACCAGATTGCGGGTAGACTACCTGTAGTTCTATTGTTGGTTGCAGATAGACCCCTGAGTTAAAATTTTGTGGCTCGTTTACCCCTCAGGAGGTCTTTCAGAAAAAAGAATTTTTCTTTCTCTGACGGTAAATCGTCAAAAAGCACTCAGGGGTTCTATCTGCGACGATAAAACTACAGGGGGGTCTATCCACAGTTAGGCAAAAGGATCGAGTTAAACATTAAATCTATAGATAAAATATCAGTCATGCGGAATAAGTGTGTATTAGGCAATAAAGAGGTGATTTATAGAGGGATGAGAGTTGCTCCTTCATCAGTTAATATTGGAAGTGTGATTCTTTTGGATTTCAATAAACCTGCCTACTTAAGTAGCAGTTGGTATGTTTGAAATAGGAGTTTTGAACTGGGGGTGACCAGCTTTTGTAATTGGAATAAATAAAAGTTTCTAGAGCTTGAAATCTTCGTGAATCCTTGTAAATATACAGAGTTCCTGACTAGGAGAGGTAACATTTATCTCCACTGTTATTCATTGTATCTTTATTACTTGCGTGTTTCTTAATCTGTATTAATTTATGATGTATTCTGCTCGAAATGCCCTGAACTTCAAATTCGTGCCCTGTTCTTAAGTGGTAGAAAGTAAGAAACTATGATGCTTGAAAAAGTGATTTGCTTTTTTGACTCTATGTTCCTCACTGATTGATACTTTCTTCTTACTGGTTAAGTACTTGGCAAACCGAAGATTGATGTTACTTTTAACACTTCAATGTTGATGACAGAAAAGGGCGAAACGCAACGAATCTTATTGCGGCACTTGATCTTGGGCATTACATTCTTAAGAGTTACATCATTGGTTCTGCCTTGTAATTTTACTTGCCTTGCAAAATTTGCCACTTTAGCTTGTACCTGAAACTTCATGGTCCTTTTCCTCAGTTGCCTTCCCTGCAAGGTAAACAATGCCTTGTATGTATTGGATTGGGAGGTAAAGGAAAAACAAAATCAAGAAATGAATTCTTTTGCTTTGTTGTTGAAAACCAACAAGGAGGAGGAAATAATATCAAGCTATGTATTTTCCTTCCTTTTCAGCTTATTCTTTACCTATTATTTAATTTGGTTTTCTGAGTTATTGTTTACATCATCAGACAACATAAAACATGATCTTGCAGCAGAGCTGTAATCTGATTTTCTGGATGAACAAATGCCAGCAATTCACATAGCATAGAAATAGTAATCACGTGGAACAAAGATTTCATTGAGCAAATAAGCCATTGAGATCTAAATTATGTGGACGTCCTTGGACCTTTGAATCAAGAAAATGATTTGTATAAATGACACATATTTCTGTTTATCTCTGCAGCTCCTGTATTAAATTTTTTTTTTATTACCATAGGTTATAAATTGTGATGTCTGGTACGCCTGTGATAACTCTAAACATTATTCGCCCTTCTTTTACCATGAAGGTAAAGAGATTTAAGTCATGTTATATTAAGCCATTTGTATTATATTTCTTAACAAACATAAGATCGAGCAAATACATACATCTTTGGCGAACTGCTTCATCTGGTAACTTGAAGCAAATGAGCAGGAAGTTCATCATCCAGATGTATGTCCCATCATGCACCGATCTTTATCATGCATTTTTTATGTTCTTGATCAGTATAGAACATGAAAAAAATATTGATGATCCTTGCATAGGTTTTAATTACGGCATCTCCATTAAGTTAAGTTCTCTAGCCCTGCTGGCATGCTACACTGTGTTTAAATAATTTCCTCTACCATCCAGCTCACACTCATCATGCAAAATCTTACCGATTGATATAGTATTACTGTTCCTCAAATTTCTTGTGATATCAGCTGTAAATTATTTTCTTAGACATCCCATGAACACTATAGACACGGTGATTATTACTTACATTAGATTTATTTCTCATGAAAAGAACTATGTTTCAGTTGATCCAGAAAAATGGAACACAGCATTCCCAAAAGCCTACAGTTTCTTGCTAGGATTGACCTTAACAAGCTCAGCCAGCACCAAACCAGGCCAGGTAAATCTCCAGGCATTGGACAGGCAATGAGGAACATGAAGTTAAATTTTGGAGAATTGCTGCTGAAGCTGATACCAAATCAGAAGTTGCTGGTAAGTTGACCGCATTTTCATCAGTTATAAATGTTCTACGCATTGCCACATCCCATGTTTCAAGCTCATCAGTTGACCAATTTCCTTGTGCTTCTTCTTCCAGAAGGACAATTTTCTTCTGAAAAAATAATGGACTCGTGTAAATGTGTGGGAGCCCAGAATAAATTCCTGCCCAACTCTTCTATGGCACTGAAAAGAAATTGTTCAATTCTACATGCTTATCTTCCTGCAATGTTAGGAGCATTGAATTCTAATTCTATTCTAGTTACTTGAAAATTCACAACTTCAATCAAAAGTTAGAACATTATATGCTACTAGTATCCTAATCCACGATACACAAAATTTAAAGGAATTTTAGACTTTATTCTGTATCCAATTACTAGCTTCATATGATTGGGGCTGCCAGAGACCCTATTAGAAGTTAGTGATTTAATCCTCGATCAATTTAAAGCTTCCAGTCACTGAACACTGCTGATTTCTTGTTTTGATTAGCTGTTTTTGGAATTAAAATCAGTACTTGTTCCTTTCTTAGCAAATGCTTGTCTGCCTCAGCCACCGATGCAGTTGTGTCATAGTTGCAAATAACCAAATGTATAAACCAGGATTAATATGTAATTTCATTAATTAATTTTGCTCCTTTAACTAGCAGAGACTTCATTCGTAGCAATGAGTAAGCAAGGAGCTGAAGGGATTATGTCTAATCAGGAAATACAGTTTGCTTTCTACCCCATATGTTACATTAGAAACAAGACTTAAGAGGAGCTAAATCAACTGTGTGACTGTGCCCCTACAAATTTCTAGACTTAAGAGGAGCTAAGTGTTAATAGCCAGAAGAAAGATTACTGAATTGCTGACAGTGATTAATAGCTGTTGAAACATGTATTTATCAGTCTAAAGCAAGTCTCCATCAGACAGATCATGAGGAAATTTAAGATGTACGTTTCCATTAACTTGTGTGTTAATTTTAGAAAACCGCCATCAACTATGGGTCCTATCTCCAAAAAAAAAAAAAAAAAAAACTCAGCTATTTTATTTATTAGAAAACCCCTCTCAATTTTGAGGATGTTGTAGATAACCCCTCTCAACTTTCAAAATATGACTAAACCCCCCTTAACTATGGGGTGTCTCACAAAACCCCCTTTATCTATTTAGTTTTTTTTTCAAATAACCTTCCTAATATTATTAATTTGAAATATGCAATGATTAAAATACCCTTGGTTGAAAAAATTCATGTGAGTTTAAAAACTCAACCCAATCAAAATATTAACTTCGGTTCGATGGGTTTTGATGAGGAAACTATGTTGGATTTAATCTAATAAATCTAATTGTGGGCACATATGATTAAGCATTGTGTATTGCTATCTTTTAAGGATAACCCACTAAAGTGATCAATTAAGTTGGGTTAATAGGTATTTAAATAAGTCATGGGGTTATATGTGCAGATACCAGGTTGTAATTGTAATTTGTTGAGGGGCCAAATTGCAAAAGTACAACATCTATAAATAAGGGGTTATGGTCCCTAACCTAGGGTTACAATTTTCTCTAATTTCTCTTCACCCCCATCTTGAGAGAGATATTCGGTCATAGAGAAAACCCTAAGGTTAGAAGATCCAAAACCCAAAATCAAGATTCATCTATGGATTCAGGTATAAGCTTCCGCTCTTTTGATTATTGTTTAATCTCTTTGAATTAATCATGGCTATATGGTTTTAAGATCTCAAGTTTTAGATCTAACAAGTGGTATCAGAGCCAGGTTTGATTAATTCTTAGGGATTTAAGTTTTAAAAATTAGGTTTTTTGATCTTAAATCTCTGGTTTTGGATTGAGTATTTGTTCGGATGAACAGTAAATTTTTTTCGGATGAACAGTAACAGAAAAAATCGCTGGTGAACAATAACTTTTTGGAATTTTTTGGATTTTTGGCGATTTTTTCCTTGGATCTGGAACAAGAAAAGTTTTTCCGATTCTGGATCTGTTTTGAAAATAAAAATCAAAGATTTTTTAGGTTTGATCTTCGGTCTCTTGCTCCTCGCCGGCGCATCGTCGCTGGCGACCTCGCCGTCGACTCTGACGACGGCGGCTGCATTAGGAAACCCTAGGGCTCTGCCCTTTGGGTGCAGGAGCAATGGCGGCGGCGGTTTCAGTTTGAAACCCTAAGGGTTCGTGCGATTAATCGTGGCGAAAATTAAGGACCGAACTTCGCGTTTGGTGTAAGGTGAGCCTCGCGCTCAAGTTTAACGAACCTCGCGTTCGTTCTTAATTTTTAACGAACCTCGCGTTCGTTCCTAAGGTGAGCCTCGCGCTCAACGAACTTCGCGTTCGTTCTAATGTGAGCCTCGCGCTCAGTCTAAGGTGAACCTCGCGTTCAGTTCTAAGTCGAACCTCGCGTTCGTGCTTCAGTCGAACCTCGCGTTCGTGCTACAGTCGAACCTCGCGTTCGTGCTACAGTCGAACCTCGCGTTCGTGCTTCAGTCGAACCTCGCGTTCGTGCTTCAGTCGAACCTCGCGTTCGTACTTCAGTCGAACCTCGCGTTCATTTTTTAACGAACATCGCGTTCGTTCTCAAATCGAACATCGCGTTCTTTTATCAAACGAACCTCGCGTTCGTTCACTTTCAGACGAACCTCGCGTTCGTACTTAAGTGAGTCTTGTACTCAATACAGTCGAACCTCGCGTTCGAAGTCAAGCGAACTTCGTGTTTACTATGGTTAAGCCTCGGCTTTTTATGGGTCCACTTTGGTATACTTAATTTATTGAATTAAGTTATGGGCCCTAATTAAGCTGTGAGACCCCAATTAAGTTTTTGGAAATTCAGTTGATTTAAATTAAAACTTTTTAATTTAAATCTAATTTGGTTTATAATCAATTATTTAATTCAAATATTATGACACTAAGGAATTAAGGTTGTCTCTCACTCCAATTGATTAATTGAAACAAGAAGTTGCCAAAGTAACCTCTCTTGTGTAGATTATTCATGAGGAATGTGAGATGTTTGTGTGTATGCTTTCGTGTAAATATTTAATCGGCCCAAAGGAAGGTTAATATTTATTTAGACTGTATACACACCTGTGATGATAAGCGTGTGACAATTATAAGGTTTACATGTGAATAATGAATCGATCCAAAGATAGTTTCATTATTTGGCATGAGTTATTGTTAATGTTTGATCATTGCAACAAGGTATCACTTACAAGTTAATATTACTGTCCAAAGACTTGATATTAATGTTGTGCCCGATATCTTGGATGGGGATTGTCATTATTTGAATTTTATTGATTATGGTTATTGATGTGAGCATTTTTTGTTTTATTTCAGCTAATGCATCTGCTGCAACAATTTCTGCTAACATCAACTCAATTCCCATGCTAAATGGGTCAAACTTCAAGGTTTGGAAAGAGAACATATTAATTGTTCTTGGCTGCATGGATCTTGACTATGCATTAAGAACTGAACAACCCCTACCTCTCAATGCGGAAAGCACTCTTGATGCAAAGAAGGAGCATGAGAAGTGGGAGCGTTCAAATCGTATGAGTCTTATGATCATTAAGCGCGGCGTTCCGGAAGCCTTCAGGGGCATAGAATCCGAAGGGATTACTAAGGCTAAAGATTTCCTTGCCGAAATTGAGAAGCGTTTTGCTAAAAACGATAAGGTAGAAACAAGCACGCTTTTAGCTCGCTTGATTTCGATGAAGTATAAGGGCAAGGGAAACATCAGGGAGTACATTATGGAAATGTCTCATATTGCTTCAAAACTTAAGGCACTTAAACTCGATCTTTGTGATGAGTTATTAGTGCATCTGGTTCGGTTGTCTCTTCCTGCACAGTTTAATCAATTTAAGGTCAGTTATAACTGTCAAAAGGAGAAATGGACTCTAAATGAGCTCATTTCATACTGTGTGCAAGAAGAAGACAGGTTGAAGCAAGATAAGACAGAAAGTGCTCATTTGGCCTATGCCTCTAAGGATAAGGGCAAGAAAAGAAAGAATGATAAGGAAGTTGCTAAGGGTCCAGTTGAGAAGAAACAACATAAGGATAATCAGGTTTGTTTCTTCTGTAAGAAGCCTGGACATGTAAAGAAGGACTGTACAAAATATCACGCCTGGCGTGATAATAAGGGTACATTCCTTACTTTGGTCTGTTCTGAGGTTAATTTAGCTTCAGTACCTAGAAACACTTGGTGGTTAGACTCTGGTGCTACTACTCACATAAGTGTTTCTATGCAGGGTTGCCTGAGCTACCGAAAGCCAAGTGATGTTCAAAGACACATCTTTGTGGGCGACGGTCAATCGGTAGATGTGGAAGCAATTGGGCATTTTAGGTTGCTATTAGGAACTGGTTCTTATTTGGATTTAAAAGATACTTTTGTAGTACCGTCTTTTAGACGGAATTTGATTTCAGTTTCTGTATTGGACAAATCAGGTTATTCTTGTTCATTTGGAAACAATCAATTCAGTTTATCTTTTAATTCAAATGTTATGGGAACCGGTTATTTAAGTACTTTTGACAACCTATATTTGCTTGATACAATTGCTTCTTATAATGAAACTTTGCATGCGGAATCGCGTGGTACTAAGCGTAAATTAAATAAGGAAAATTCGGCGTCATTATGGCATAAGCGCTTGGGTCATATCTCAAAAGGTAGAGTTGAGCGTCTTGTGTCTGATGGCATTTTGGATTCCCTTGATTTTTCGGACTTCGACATATGTGTTGAATGTATCAAGGGAAAACAGACCAAAGTTAAGAGATTAGGTGCCAACAGATCTTCGGATGTCTTAGAATTGATACATACAGATATTTGTGGGCCATTCCCTACGGAATCCTGGAATGGTCAATAATATTTTATATCATTCATAGACGATTACTCACGTTATGGGCACCTATATCTCATTCATGAAAAATCTGAGTCTCTGGACATGTTCAAAACCTATAAAGCTGAAGTTGAGAATCAACTCAACCGAAGAATTAAAACCGTTAGATCTGATTGTGGTGGTGAGTACTACGGCAGATATGATGGTTCAGGTGAACAACGTTCAGGACCATTTGCTAGATACCTAGAGGAATGCGGTATCGTCCCACAGTACACCATGTCAGGTTCACCTAGCATGAATGGTGTAGCTGAAAGACGAAACAGGACTCTTAAGGATATGGTAAGAAGTATGATTGCTCATTCTTCTTTACCAGAGTTACTCTGGGGAGAAGCACTTAAGACAACAGCTTACATTCTGAATAGAGTACCAAGTAAAGCAGTTGCTAAAACACCTTATGAGCTTTGGACTGGTCGAAAGCCCAGTTTAAAGCATTTACATATTTGGGGATGTCCAGCTGAGGCAAGGTCTTATAGGCCAAATGAAAAAAAATTGGACTCCAAAACAGTTAGCAGCTACTTTATTGGGTACTCTGAACGCTCTAGGGGATATAAGTTTTATGATTCCACACTAAGGAATATTTTTGAGATGAGAACAGCAACATTCTTTGAGGATGTTGAGTTTGGGGGG
>BQKN01064947.1:798407-812197 GCA_022839385.1 Asparagus kiusianus | reverse complement strand
TCTCCCTCCTCTCTCTCCGACCAAGCACAGCCAACATCCACCGCCTGAACAATCCCCTCCACCGCCTGCACCCTCCACCTCCGATCAGTCCCTTCAGCCCACTCGCCTCACCGAACTCCAGCCTCCCCCTCCTCCGACCAGCCTCCCCTTGTCACCGCCGCCCCCATCGCTAGCCGACAGCAGCTCGCCACGCCTCCAAGCAGCACGCATCGCCGGCGAACCCCCAGCCCGTCGTTTACCAACCCACGTCCTTGGCCTCCTCCATTGCCCGAGCTCCGACCATCTCCTCCGTGTCCTCAGACCCGCGCCTTCCCTCCACCTGCAGCCACTAGATCCGCCGCTCCTCTGCTGCCTGACCGCCGCCGTTCACCCCACAGCCGGTCTCCTCGTGCTCCTTTCCTCCCGCTTCCCCGTTCGAACCACAGCCCTCTCCGCCACCTTAGGCCGCACCACCGCTCTATGCCCCTCTCCATCAGATCCATCCACCCTTCAGCCCTCTGCCCCACCAAGCTTCGCCGCCCTGAGCTCTCTGCACCGCCTGTCCTCGACCTCCTGCACCGCGCCAGCCTGAGCTCCTCCTCATCCCCGCCATCAGCCCCTTCTCCGACCGGTGTAGTCGTGAGCCCAAACCCCAAACAGCTCCTCCGACGACCTCCGACCGACATCGACGACCCACAGTCAGCCTCCTCAACTCAGAGCCGCTCCTGCAGCCATGTCGTCGCTCACTTCGGACCCGGGGTCGACTGCACCCACTTCAGTTCCGTCGCACCGCGTCCACATCGGCCCCGCCGCTCATCATCCGGCCCTTGGCCTCGTAGGCAAGATCCTGCTTCCTTGGCCTTGTATTTTCATTATTTATACATGTTAGTAATTGGTTACATAGATTAGTTTGTGATATAATTATCTACGTGGGATTGTTGATGAATAATATTAGATAAATCATGATAATTTGATAAATAACATTTTTAGAATAATCATAATCTTAAAAGAAGTTATTTCGATATCAGAATTATTTTGAGATGATTATGCTAATTTAAAAAGAAATTATTTTGAGAACGGAATCATTTTAGATAATTATAATAATTTTAAAAGAAACTATCTTTGAAGAAGAGTATTTTTAGAATAATTATAAATAAATTAAAGGAATTTATTTTGAAAAGGGAATTATTTTAGATTAATTTTAATTAGAAAGAAATTATTTTGTAAGAGGAAATATTAAAAAGAATGTTTTTAGAATTATTTAAAAGGAGTTATTTTGGAAAATGGAATTATTTTTGGATAATTATGGCAAGAAATAAAAGATTTATTTCGGATAAGGAAATCATTTTGAAGTAAATAGATTTATTAATTTAAAGGATAATTTTTGAATGTGTGATTCTCATTTTAATTATGTGATATGTCGTGATATCGTTGCGCATGATTGGTTGTATTTATTGTTTGCTTTTGTATTTGAGAACCATTAGTAGTTCATGACTTAGTAGCTTCGTGCGTCATGAACAGACTTAGTGACATGTGTGGGTGTGTTGACTAAGTTTAGGTGGTGAACCCGAGTTCAATTAGGATTATGGTTGATTTAGAAAAATACAAGAGAGTTGGGATGGGAAAGTCCATGTTCATATGATCGGATAAGGCTGTTGATGTATCTTCCAGGCCTCTCCATGATCCAGTGTAGCTTGGGGTTGGTTTGTTGGGTCAAAGTGGAGCCGGTGTAGCCACTTTGGTCCGTGAGCTTGATATTCACCTGATTCTTGCTTGAGTTCGAACCAGGCCGGAATCGGATTGCGTGTAGCCCTCTGACCGATCCAGTGTAGCGGCGTATTGGGTGCACGTAGAGGATTTATGAACAGCCAGTTATCTAATGACAGGAGCGTTGACTCTGTGTGAGATGTGGACCAGTGACCGTTATAGAATGACTAGTTACCTGATCTTGTTATTTAAGGTGATTAGGATTCTTGTGTGAGATGTAGGTTAGTCGTAATTCTTTCATACATAGATCGGGATTAATATTTAATTATCTACAATTTGAGACATATGGTATATACATGAGGGTTTCCTTGTTTGGATTATTTCGCTCGATGTACTACGTCTCTTGTTGTAGATTTTTAGGTATTAATTCCATCTAGTGTATGCCCTCATGACTTAATGGTTATTTTGATCGCTAGCTACATAATCTTGTTACTTGATTGATTTTATTGGATTTTCCGTTGCACGTGTCTTGTCATTTCTGTTGTTGCCTTGTTTTCCGCTTGGGATTTCGTTCGCTCTATTATTTTGTGGGATCTTGCTGTGCGTCATGCACCTGACGTATACCTGTTTTCTCTGGTGTACGTCCGACTTAGAGGAAGAACAGGTTCAGCAGGAGTTAGAAGATTCTCAACAGGAGTGCCTTGTTGACGGAGCAGAAGAATGAGTCAAAACCTATCCTTTGATGGTTCCACTTTACTTTTGTAGTTCATTCTTTTTCTATTGAATCGATGTATTTTTGTATCTCTTCAGTATTCTTTTGTTCAGTTTTGTATAAGGGCATGTTGACCCGAATATTATGTCTGGGATGAATATTCATTTGTGATATGTATTATTTTATTCTGTGTTGTTCATTATATTCTTGCTGATTGTGATTGGGGGCCTGTAACTTCGTATTGTATTTATTTCTAGACGCTTAGCGTATTGGATTGAGAAGAAAAGAAAAGAAAAAAAATGATAGTGTATATTTCTTCTCAATCTAATACGTTGCGGGCTTGTTCACGTTCCGATTCCCTTGTATTTTGGGAAGCGGGGCGTGACACGAAATAAGAAGCAAACAAAAATTATGGGTTAGCCCATAAAAATCACAAATTTTATTGTACACCTACTTAATTTTTATTTGGTCAAAATGTGCAAAAATTGCAAAAAATATGGGTTATAACCCATGAGAAAAACCATTAATTATAACTCGTGAAAATCGCAAATTTTGATGTTCGCGTACTCAATTTTCATTAAGTCATGACGAACGAAAATTGAAATAAACATAGGTAATAGTCCATGAAATTCATTAATTTTAAACTTCATGTACTTAGGCGTGTTTGGCAACCGGAAAATAAATGGAAGATAGAAAGTGAAGAGAAAGTAACTTCTCGAGAAAGTACTTTCTCTTAACTTTCTATTTGCAAATATTATTTGGTAACTAAAAAATAAAAATATGGAAATTTGACGTGGCAGCTGACATGACATACACATTCCTTGTCTGACCTGTTTGGTTTACGGGCCTGTTTGTTTCGCAAAAAAATGCAGAAAGTGGGGGAAAAGAAAATAATTTTTGATGTTTTTATCCACTTTCAGAGGTTTGGTTCGTCAAAGCTATAAAAGAAAGTGGGGGAAAGTATGAGCTGTCACTATATTATTGGTTGATGTGAGTAATTTTTGATGTTTTCCTCCACTTTCCTTGTTTTGATTTTTTTCTTGTGTTTGGTTCATTCTTAAAAGTGGGGGAAAACAGATGAGATGAGATGAGATGAGATGAGTTGTCACCATATTATTGGATGATGAGATGAGATGAGTTTTCCTTTGCAATCCTTATTTTTTTGAAGGAAAGTGATAGAAAAAAATTTTAATGAGATGTGATGAGTTGTCACCATATTATTGGATGATATGAGTAATTTTTAAAGATGATAGAAAATGAAGAAAAGTGGGGGAAAGTGAGTTAGATGAGTTGATTGATGTGACTCATTTATTGTGTTTTGTTTATTTTTAAAAGTATGAAATGAGATGTGGTGGGATGAGTTGTCACAATATTATTGGAGGAAAGTGAAGAAAGTGAAGAAAAATGGGTTTTGGAAAGTGGGGGAAAGTGAAAAAGTGAAGGAAAGTAGGTTTTGGATTCTGGGGGAAACAAAACAAACGGGCCCTACGTGGAAAGCAGACAATGGAAAATAGACTTTTTAAACATGAGTGCATAATAGATCAACGTAAAAGGTATTATTAGTATATATTATATGTCGAAGTCATAAAGAGAATAAATATCAAATATGAATTTTTTTCCATATCAGTTCAATCAGACCTGTCAAATACTAACCATAAGCTTGTAGTTGACCTTTTCCTATTTAATGATATAATATCCAATAAAGTAGTGTTTGAATGATTTCCAGTAGATTGTATCTTTTGCAAAAGAGGTTAAGCCATTAGATTTTCTTTTTTTAATTTTTCATGTGGGAGTGTAGTTAGGCGCTATCAAGGTATCCATTTAATTATCCAGTTTTCTTCTTTTTGGAACATATTTTAGATGGTAGAATCAAAGTCATGACCAAATATTTAGAAAGATGCGGGCGAAGACTCTTGAACCACACGGGAGTCTGAAGCAATGGCTAGATTGAAATGAAAAAACATTTTTGTAAAGTGAAAAGATGTGAAAAATAATATTTTTCCTTTCCTCTCGCGTCACTTTCCATTCATTTCCCCCTTTTTTTTTATAAAAAGTGAAAGGATTAAGAAGCTAATGTGGAATCCCCTCACTTTCATTTACTTTCAGTCTTTCAAATGTCAGGCGGTCAAAGAATAGAAAATGATGTAACTTTCTAACTTTTGATTCACTTTGTACTTAGTTTCGGGTTGCCAAACACATCCTTAATTGTTAGTAAGCCAAAATAACCTAAAATTGACACAACTCATGGTTATGATCTATGAAAATCTTAAATTTTGATATACATGTACGTACTTTCCATTTAGTCTAGACGAACAAAAATCACAGAAATCATGAGTTATAACATATGAAAATCAACCCATGAAAATGAAAACCATGAATTTTGAAGAATGAATTCATAATTGTAATTTGGTAGAAATGACCAAAAATCGACAAAAATGCTAAAATCATGGCCCACTAAAAATAATAAATTTTAAGCTACGAATTCTTAATTGTCATTTGGTGAAAATTACTGAAAGTTGACAAAAGATCGTGGTTTTCAGCCAGTGAATAACAAATTTTGTTGTCTACATACTTAGTTTCCATTCAATGGACACAAATGCGAATTGTAACAATCAAGGGTTATAGTGTATAAAAATCATAAATTTTTTAACTTTGTGTACTTAATTGTGATTTTGTAGAAATGACTGAAAATTGAAAAAATTTATGAGTTATGCCTATGAAAGCGAATTTTTTTTTCACCTATATGTAATTTCCATTCGGTCGAAAAGAACAAAAAATACAAAAATATGAATTACAACCCATGAAAATAAGAACTTTGAACTACACGTACTTAAGTGTCTTTTGGTTGAAAAGAAGAAAAAATGATAACAATCATGCATTAGCTCATAGAAATCATAAATTTTGATATATACATATTTAACTTCTGTTTGTTTAAAATGAATAAATAATGCTAAATTATGGGTTATAACCCATATGAATCATGAACTTTAACCATGTGTACTTAATTTATTAGGATTGTGTCTTAGTTTCTTTGTATAACTTCATGGGAATTACATAGAGTTAGTAATCTATCACGATTAGGAGATTGAGTCTTATCTTGATTAGGAGTTGAATCATATTCTAGTTAGGAAATTAGGCTAGAGATATGGTTTTGGTTTCCCTATATATATTCTTCTATTATTAGAGGAAAAACCAAGGAGATGAGAGATATCCAATATTTTTGTAATCTAGGATTAGTAGATGGCATAGCCTGATTCAAAAATATTGTGCGAGAAGCAAATGTTTCGTAGTCTTTGTTCGTGTAAAAGATTATACCATTGCGAGAGGGTTTCACAATCTTTATCTGTTCAAAAGATTGTAAGGAGTGAGTATTGGAGAGAATATGAGAGTTGATTATGTATGTGAGTTTGAGAGATTTATAGACGAAGGTTGAGTGGTTCATCTTGTAGTTCTCCCTGACACATAGTGGATTTCTCGTATTGTTGCCCCGTGGATGCAGGTCAAAGTTGGTTGACCGAACCACGTAAATCTCAGTATTTTTTCTTCTTGGTTATGGTTATTTTATATCTTGCTAATTGTGGGTTAGCTTCCGAGTTGCGAAGATCGTAGTACGCGAGGGAACTAAAATTCCCTAATAAGTAGTATCAGAGATATGATGATGGATCCGGGAGCGAGTTCGCAAGATAGATGTCATACAAAAGTGAAGATCAACGGCGTTACAAGAATCAAGATGAAGAAAAAGTAAAAAAAAAGATATTATAGCGGCGGGATGTAAAACCCCAAAAATTTGAATATTTTATAATAAATAATAAATATGTTGTATTATGAAAAAATAATATTTATTAATATTTGAGTATTCTAGGAATTTATTTGAGATCAATCCAATGTATATATGTGAATATAGAAGTGATATCATGCACACGTGCACGAGCCGGAATCTGGAAAAAACAACTAGTTAAAAGTATATGCATTTTACATACTGAAGCATTTGGAATATGGAAAAACTTAAAAGACCAAAGTTATAGGCCTCTTCAAGAGCTTTCCAACAAATCTTATATAACCTCATTCCGAGGTTGGACGTGAAAGTTATGGCTAAAATACCGATGATTATTTTTCTAGTTAGACTAGGTTTCCTGGTTAGGGTCAAACAGGTTTGTTTTGGGTTTGCCTCTATAAATACCTGTGTTTTTCATAAAAAAATCCTCTTTTTTATCATATCTATGAACCCTAGTAGCCACCCTCTCCCCTCAAAAACCCTAGATATTTTTTATGAATTTTGAGAGCTTTGTGGAGCACAATACCGACACGCGGACGAGATCTTCGACGTGTGACAAGGAAGAACGGGTTGTTTATACTCGTGGATTACTTGCTGTTTATCTCAGAGGCTTAGAATGATATTTGAGGCAAGTTTATATTTACTAAACCCATCCTCATAGTTAAATAACTAGTGTAGATGATTTATATGATGTTGAATATGTGTTTTCATGCTTTAATTTTAACCTGAGGTGTTAAAAGTCAGATTTTTGATAGTAAATCTTAAACCAATGCTAGATTAGTAATCTTTCTTACTGTTTATGATAGTATCATGATCATGATTATCAGGGTTATTCATAATTTCATTTATATATGAGAAATTTAAGTGATGTACTAAATATATATTTTCTGTAGAAAACTGCACCACTTGTATAATTTTTTAACTGATATTTTAAGATAGTAAACAAATTCTAAATTGAACCAAACTAGTTCCAAATGAAAGATATATGTATCTAGTTTCTAAAACAGAAAACTATTTTTAAAAAGAGTTTGTATAGATAAAGATATGTTATGTTTACTAACAGCATGTCTTGCAGAAAAACTGCTGCACATGTATAATGTTTAACTGGAGATTTGGGGTAACAAATAAACTCTAAAGTGAACAAACCTTATGCCATTTGAAAGATGTGTGAATCTAGTTTTCAAAACAGAAAACTATTTGTAAAAATAGTATTTCTAGAGAAAGATATGCTCGTTTTACTAACAGAAGTCTCGTCTGTTTTCCTGCCCGTTTTGTAGAGCTGTGTTGCGCCGTTTTGAGATGCATTCGCGAAGTTTTGAGCCGCTTGATGTTACACATATAGTCATGAATATATTGTGTTACGTATTTGAGAATCCCAAGAGGATTATGATGAGTTTTGATTTGATCACATTTGAATTTGATATTGTTCATACATATGTTGGATGTCATTGATGAGCACAGCTCAGTACTATATATATGGGATAGTGCGTCGACATATCAGATATACACAGATTATACATGAGGTGGATATCATTGATGAGCTCAGTTCAGTACTACATGAGGTAGTGTGTCGATATTTCACATGTACATGCCATTGAGTCGGATTTTAGGAGGCTTAATCTAGTTGTCCGTCCCGCACTAGGGTGCGATGACGCTCGTGAGCCATATTTCTAGGATGCCTATTTGGTAGTCTGTCCCTCACTCATGTTACACACTGAGATTGCGATGAGACTAATGAGCCGTGTACACAGTTCAGGATACCTACATGATAGTTTGTTGTATTAAGACAATTACTTGATAGCCAAAGTGTGGCAGATGTAGATTATGAATACGACCTACCACTGAGCTATATGACCGAGATATGTTGCTTTTGAAAGTATACAAAATTATATGTTGGTATTTTATTCTATCTCCTCAGTGATAGTGAAAGATATTATAAATACGATGTGTTGATGTCTTATTTCTTTTACTGCCTTCTTTATTTCTTAGTTGGAATCAATGATTAGAGATTCATAACTTGAGACATATGGTATATATATGAGGGTTTCCTTGTTTGGATTATTTCGTTCGACGTACCAGTAGCGTGTTATGGATTTCTAATTGTTAGTTTCATTAGATTGTCTTTTCTTAGTTCGGTATTAATGTTTAGATATCTATAATTTGAGACATATGGTATATATATGAGGGTTTCCTTGTTTGGATTATTCCGCTCGATGTACTACGTCTCGTGTTGTAGGTTTCTAAATGTTAATCTCACTTAGATACGGATGGAGGTAATCTTGCTGTAGCGCTCTGACGTCTTTTAAATTACTTTTCAGGTAGTTCGGAGTTTCGGAGAGCCGCAGGGTGATGGAATTCTGGCATAGTCACCATCGCGTATTTTTACTTGTAGAGACTCCACTGTAGTTTTGAGTTTTATTCAGACATTAGAGTTTCATATTCATATTGTAAATGCAGTGTGCCTTAGTACGATTTTTAGTTGATTCATATTAAGACATTTTTATTATTCAGATATCAGATGTATTATAGTTAAGACATGATTCTTTTTATTTATGAGATATCTCTTCTATATCATGTTTATTACATTTATTCCCTTTATTTTGCCTGTTTTGTACCTGCACTTCTATTTGGTTCCACTAGAGGATATTGCTGCGATTGGTGAAACATGTTTATGCACAGTGTGGGTGCATGACAGGTTTAACATCTCTGATTTTACCTTAGACTGCAGCCTTGTGTGAACCCAGGGGCATCACACGGGAACACTGTATCAACGAGAACACTGTTTGGATGAGGGTTTAGTTAAAAAATTATTAAATTAAATTCGACGGTGCAGATTAATTTGTCTTCTGATTGAGGGTTTGGAGGAAAATTTTGACGATCCAGGAGTTAATTCCTAGGTTTTGGAGTGCTCTGAACGTGATAAGAGGGTTTAATTTTTTAGATTTTGCTCAGATTGGTCAGAAAGTGCTGATAAGTTTTGATGGTGATAATGAGACAGATCTAATGACAGATAGGGCAAACAAGTATGCGACGGATGACACTGATGTAGAGAATCAGACGCGATTCTAGCAATAGAGTTATCAGCATATAATTATTCAGAGTCATCACGGGAGCAGGAGTTCGTTAGTGTGTAGACTCGAGGAGGATAGTGCCAGTTTAGGTGGAGTTTGCAAGCAAGCATGAATGAGTGACACACATGTTGATGGAGATGGTGACATTAGATTTGAAGACAACAAGCACTCATATTCGGCCCAAGTCAAGTGATGGAGGAGATAGAGGTATGCGACCATAGTGTGGAGTAGGATAGGTACACCGATATGATTCGAGACGAGTGATGCAGGTGGAGTACGATGACAACAAGTAGGGGGCGACTATTGTCAAGTTTAGTTCGGGAGGAGAAGCATGTTTGATTTGCTTCTAATGTTAGAGGTAGCGAAGATCTCTTGGTGCGCACAAGAGAGGTGGAGGCGCTATAGCAAGGCAAGTTAGTGCGGGTCACGAGGCATCCCATTTGGAGTGCAGGTGTTTTGATTATGAGTGTGGGTGCTTCGATTTGAAGTGGAAAAGAATAGAAGACGCTAGCGGGAGAGGTAAAGTTTCAAGACGACGATGATATAACTTTAAGGGAGTTTGGGAATCAAATCCAAGTTGGGGTTTGTTGGCATCGTGTTTTTGATTCTTTGTATAGCTTTATGAGAATTAGATAGGGTTAGAAATCTATCATGATTAGGAGATGTGGTTGCATCATGATTATGAGTTTGAATCCTATTCTAATTAGGAAATTAGGCTATAGCTAGATAGGGTTTTGATTTTCCTATATATATTCTTCTATTATTAGAAGAAAAACTAGGGAGAGGAGAGATAACTAATATTCTTGTAATCTAGGGTTAGCAGAGGGTGTGACCTGATTCAAAAATATTGTGCAAGAGCCGAGGGTTCATAGTTTGTGTCCATACAAAAGATTACAACATTGAGAGAGGGTTTCACAATCGTTTTATCCGTTTAAAAGATTGTAGGGAGTGAGTGTTAGAGAGAATATGAGAGTTGATTATGTATGTGATGTTGAGAGATTGAGAGACGAGGAGTTGAGTGGTTCCTCTTGTAGTTTTTTCTGATACATAGTGGATTTTTCATATTGTTGCCCCGTGGACAGAGGTCGAAGTTGGTCGACCGAACCACATAGTCGGTGTTCTTTCTTCTTGATTATGGTTGTTTTATATCTTATTGATTGTGGTTGTGCTTCCGAGTTGCGAAGGTCGTAGTATGCGGGGACTAAAATTCCCCAACATAATTTCCATTTGATAGAATGAATAAAAATTGACAAAAAGAAAAATCATGTGTTAACCTGTGAAATTTGTAAATTTTGATGTACCCAAACTTTATTGCTATTCGATCAAAATGAACAACAGTTGCATAAATCCTGTGTTATAGACTATGAAAATCATAAATTTTTATGTATAAATATTTAGTTTTTATTTAGTCAAAACAAACAAAAAACATTTCCCCCCTAGAAACCACCTTAAAAGTAAGGTAAGTATATGAAACTCACTTTTCAATTTTAATTTATGCATAAACTTAATGTGGGTTTCTATAGCAATCAACCACCTTTTAGTCAAAAAAATCACTAAAACTTCAAAAATACCCTTGAAAAACTCACATTCAAGGCACATATATTGTTAATGTTTAGGTCATGTTAGGATACAAGTCATGTACCTTGAACATGGAAATTTTAAACTTATTTTTTTCTAGTTTTTAGTGAAAATTTAATTGTGAGATGGTTGATTGCAACAAAATACCATTTTAAATGTAGTTTATGTATAAAGTAAAATTAAAATGTGATTTTCGTATAATTACCCTATTTTAAAGGTGGTTTCAAGGACAAAAAACCAGCAAAAAAGCTAAAGCTGTGAGATATAGCTTATGAATATCATGAATTCTAAATTATGCATAATTAATTATCATTTGGTAGAAATGAACAAATATTGAAAAATCATGAGTTGTAGCCCATGAAATTGTGGGTTATAGACAATATAAATATGAATTTTAAACTATGCGCACCTAGTTGCCATTCAGTCGAAATGAATCAAAATTAACAAAATTATTCATTTTAACCCATGAAATTGTAAATTTTGATGCACACATTACTTAATTTCCATTTGGTTGTAATGAATCAAAATTGTAAAATTTGTTAGTTATAGCCTATTAAAATCATAATTTTTTAGCTACATGTACTTAACTTTCATTTGTTCAAAATGAATCAAAATTATAAAATTTATGGGTTATAGCCATAAAAATCACAAATTACTTAAATGTCATTTGGTTGAAATGAACGAAAATCAATAAAAATCTCGAGTTATAGTTCATAAAAATTATAAATTTTGATGTACACATACTTAATTTCCATTTGGTCAAAAGAAAATTGAAATGCTAAAATTGTGGATCACAGTCCATAGAAATTAGGAATTTTTAACTATGTATAATTAATTGTTATTTGGTAGAAATGAACAAAAAATGGCAAAAACAAAGGTTATATCCCATGAAAATTGCAACTTTTGATGTAAATTTTTTAAAACATACAATATATGCAAAAAGCCATGGGTTATAGCTATAGGAACATGAATTGTAAACTACACGTGCTTAATTGTCATTTAATTGAATAAACTATAATTGATAGAAATCATGGATTATATCTTATGAAAATTGTAAATTTTGATGTAGACACACTTAATTTACAATTGGTCAAAATGTACAAAATTATAGAAATCATGGGTTTTACCCAATGAAAATTAAAAATTTTGAACTAAGTGTACTTAATTCCTATTTGTCAATCGAAAATTGACAATGTTATGGCCCATGAAATCACAAATTTTAGTATACACAAACTTAATTTTCATTTGGTTAAAATAAATGAAAATTAAAATAATCGTGGGTTATTAGTGCTTAAAAAATCACGAATTTTTAATTACACATACATATTTGTCATTTGATAGAAATGACAGAAAAATAACAAAAACCATGTGTTATAGCCTATGGCAATCATAAATTTTGATGTACACATACTTAATTTACATTTGGTTGAAACAAATAAACTTGCAAAAATCACGGGTTATAGCCTATGAAAACAAGAATTTTTTACTATACCTACATATTTAGTAGAAATGACCAAAAATTGACAAAACTGGTGGGTTATAATCCCAAAAATTATAAATTTTAATATACACATGCCTAATTTCCATTCGGTTGAACTAAATAAAAAATAATAAAATTGTGATGTATAGCCCATGAAAATCATGAATTTTTAGCTATGCATACTTAATTGTCATTTGGTAGGAATGAACAAACTTAACAATAATCATAAGTTATAATCCACAAAAACCACAAACTTTGATATACACATTTAATTTTCATTTGGTCAAAACATACAAAAACCTCAAAAATAGTAGGATATAAATATCCCATGAAAACATAAATTTTGCATCACGCATGCTAAATTGATTTTAGTCGGATTGCACAAAAATTATAAAATATCATAGATTATATAGCCTATGAGAATTGCAAATTTTGATGTACACATTTACTTTCAATTTGGTTAAAATGTTTAAAAAATCAACAGTTATAGTTGATAACTTGAATTTGGGACTGTAGGCGTATAAAATTGCCTATAGGTCCCTTAGCATGGCTCGGCACGATGATTCGACAAATCAACAGACGTTCGAGCGACGAGGCGATGAGGCACATAAGCAACGGAATACGTTCGCGTGTGGAACCAATCCAACGGTTCAGAAAGTTAACGAGTCGTCCAACAACAAAACGGACTTGAACTCAAACACCGAGGCGGATTTACTGCCAAATGAAGACTCGGGCTATCAAACCAAGACCCGAACAAATCAAACGAACTCAATACAGAACCGGAAAACAACCGAACGACGGAAAGCACCCGGGGACTCGGCCTAAACCGAGCCAACCCGGGGTGACTCGGCCCAAGCCGAGCCACCCTAGGGTGGCTCGGTGGCCGGCGCCTTCCCCCCTCTCTCTTATGCACAGATGCACAGTTTTGAGTGCCTATAAATAGGCTGGGTGGTTGTTCATTTGGGAGGACTTTTTCTGAACTTCTGAGGAGCCGAAACTCTGCCGGATTGTCACCTCAACTCGGAATTGTGAAGGCTTGAAGACTTGGACACTCGGATTCAGTTCTTGGCGAGCACCCGCAGCAAACAAGGCAGGAGTTCGAAGAGGCTAATCCTCAGATCTACGTTGTTCTACTCCGGATCTAAGCTTGGTTCTTAGATCCCGAGATTCGAGCGGTCGTTTCCTTGGTGAAACGATCCCTCCCGGCTATTATCTCCTTGGTGGGATAATACCCGTTATACCGCGTAGATCTGTTTGGATCGAGATTGCACGGTGGTCCACGGTAATTAACCCCGACACAGGCAAACAACCCACAAAGCGAGTGACCGCAAAACAGGAGCTCGCGATCTGTTCGTTAAATAAGGAAAGTTGTAATTTTTCTTTATTTGTTTTGAATTTCGTTGTAACCGGCTCTTATAAAAAGACCGGATCTTTGTAAACGCAAAAAGTTGTTAACATTGAGTGCAATGAGTTCGTCAATGAAGAAGA
>BQKN01064947.1:756070-798007 GCA_022839385.1 Asparagus kiusianus | reverse complement strand
TGCAATGAGTTCGTCAATGAAGAAGAGTTTGATTTTTCCCGCGAACAATCTGGCGACCACAGTGGGAGCCACCGATCTCGCTGCCGAGATCGGAGTGTCGCAGCCGCGGATCTCGATCCCGGTCGTGGAGGAGGTCGAGTATGAATTCGACCAGCAGAAGTACGAGGAGTACGTGTCCTCGTCCGGATCTACCTCCTCCCCTAAGTCCAAGAAGTTTCAGAAGTTCTCCTCCAGGAGAAAAGTCCGTTGGTGTGATGAAATTGAAGCCACCAACGACGACCTCACCCCAATCGACGCCGAAGCTGCGTTGAGTGAGGCCCTACCGACCTCAAAGAAGGTCAAATCCGCCATTGAAGGCGTGGTGACTCTCTCTAAGAGAGCCCGCCAGAGGCAGCGTCAACGCCTCGCGAAGCAATTCGTCAAGGCCATGGAGTCCGTTGACGGGGTCCGCTACCATGCGGATCTGAAGAATAAACGAGGCAAACAGCCTCAACAGCAAGTGAAGGGTGGTTCCTCCAAACCATCGACAATGGAGTGGGTCCGTGTCAAACGGAATCGCTCGACATTGGAGGAGCGCATCCGCAAACGGCGCGCGTTATCGGCGCAAGCACGGGCCAAAGCTGAAGAAGCCCGTCGGAAGCTGCAGAAGGAGGTGGTCAAAAAGCCGCCACCAACTCGCAAGGTTTGGAGGCCAAAGTTTGAAGCAACGGTTCAGACCAAGGAGCGACAACCGCAGCCTCTGAAAATTTAACACCCGGCAAATCAATCCAAACAGCCGGTAATTTCTGCAACTGCTCAGGGAGATCCCGCAGGACCATCCCAGAAGAGAAAGTCTGTTTTGGAGCGCCTCGGCCCTCTTCCGAAGGAACGAGGTAAAGCTCCAGTACAGGAACGCTTGGGGCCAATGAAGAAGTCCCAACCAATGCAACATGCTGGGGGTCGCTGCAACCCTCAACACTTGGAGAAAATTGTGGCATCCAAGCGCACAACTTTGCGCATTGAAGTGCAAGAGCCCGCTGAAGATTCACGCCCACAAAGGCGCGTTTCAAGGCGTGTGACTCTGGATGGTCCGAAGAAGACAATTCATCCTCAGAAGGAAACGTTGTCATCTGATGACGACAACGTTATACCTAAGAGATCGTGCCAACACACGATAGGTTGCTCTGATCTTCAAACGGACGAGCTGTACTATCGTGCCGGGGGTACGAATAAATCCAGAAAGAGGAGCCCTCGAAGGCTCGAAACACAATGTCCCTGTTCAAAGCTTATTCGGGCGGTATTGTCGGAATGCAACTGTGTCAAGACAGTTCCCGAGAGAGTTTCTGTGTTCGAGAGACTCAGCAATGGAATGCCAAAACCAAGGCATATGCATTTCCAACGAAGAAGGAAGATGGTCGAAGATGGTGAGCATTCAAGGGTCACCGCAAATATGACCAGCACAGGAACATCAGCTCAGGATAACCCCGAGGCGGTTCCAGAAAACCCCGACGTGTAACTCGTCTACAATCCGGGGCTATCATTCGCGCGACGTATGGTAGAGTCCGAACAAGAGTACCTTCGGGAGATGAAGAATCAGATGCCGGCTCAGCAGTTGCGTCTGATAATACAGTGTCCAGTGAAGGACAACCCCGCGAGGCGTTTATGATAAGCGCGGAGCAAGTGGCCAAGATGCTTGAAGATGCCATGGCCAAACAACAGGAGACCTTTAGGTTCGAAATGCAAATGGCTGTGTAGAACATGAGAGAGATGCATGACCAACAGCTTCAAGCATTGAGGAACCAACAAGGCGAACCAAGTCGTCCCAACCAGAACAACCTGGAAGATGAGGACACAAATGAGGTTCGCAATGTTAACAACCCTCCCATCAACCCAGGGGGTGGTAACGAGAATGCTAGCGAAGACACAGGTGAAAGCCTAAAAATTAAAAATCTCGAGAGCAAGATCAACACATTGATCTCTGCTCAAGAGACGAAAAAGACGGGCATTCCTTGTCCATACCCAAGAGAGTGGGAATTAATCCCATATCCGGCGAAGTTCAGTCTAATTAACTTTACGCCGTTTAATGGGATGGGTTCCCCTACTCAGCATTTGATTTACTTCAAATCGCACTTGGGAGTCATCTCTGGTAATGAGCCTCTGATGGTGCGGTCATTTGTTGGCACTCTTCGCGGAGCCGCCTTCGATTGGTATCGTCGCCTCAAGCCAGGAAGCATAAACAGCTGGGACGACATGGAGACCAAGTTCCTCACAAATTTCTTGGATGATGATACCGAGATCTCTATCGGATCGTTGCTCGATGAGAAGCAAAAAGACGGGGAGTTGGTCGACACCTTCGTCAAAAGGTTCCGGAACAAGGCGATGAATTGCCGGGACCCAATCACCGAGGAATTCATCCTCCAAACCTGCCACAACAACCTTTCGCTGGATGTGTTGGAAGCAATGGGCACCGCACCATCCAAGACCTGGAAGGATTTGAAAGTCCAAGGAGAACAAGCTGAGCGTTTCCTTAGGAGAAAGAAGGTGGAGAGAGGCCAACCGGCTACTAATCCTCCGAAGCAGAACTTCAACCAGAAAGGGAAAGGTAAAGCTCATGTTAATGCTGTTGATGCTAACCAGACATTTCAATTGCAACCTCAGCAACAGGAGCAGTAGCGAGCGCCACAACAATCGCAGCCGCATTGGCAGCAACGGTCTCAGAAGCAAAAGTCTTCGGAGCCGAGGTTTCCCAAAGTCTACTCCTTCAAGGACGATGAAGTCCCCGGCATCTTCAAGTACTTGTTGGAGAACAACAAAATCCAGTTGCCGGCGATCGTGGATCATGAAGGAGCCACTAAGGTGACGGACCCAAAGTACTGCGCGTACCACAGAGCGGTCCACCACCCAACGAAGTCTTGCTACCACCTCAAGGACAAGATCCAAGCGTTGATCGACGTAGGGGTCATAACTCCAAAACCGGCTAAGAATGTGGGAGCAAACACGGTGTCGATTAGTTTTGGATCAGTACCTACAGCTTGGTTTGAGCCGAAGCGTGTCACCAAAGTCGGGATGAAGACGGTGAATGACGACCCGCACGGACAACGCCAAAAAGGACTTGTGCCTCACACAGCCCCAAACGGTGAAATTCTCTGGGTGCACCCTGACCTGATTGAAGATGAACAATGGGCCGGATCGTCATCCAAGAAGAAGTCCAAAGGGAAAGGCAAGTCTTGTTACGGAGTTTCTGCCATCCCAGGAGAAGATGACGAAAGAATCCCCGCTTTCCCACTGTCCGAGGAGGAACAGGAGGTCTTTGCGACCCGGAGTGGAAAAGAATACCACTTCAAATATCCATCTCCTGGGAATCAAATAGCTGAACAGGGGGTGACAAAATGGGGACCAGCCAAGACTCTCACAGAACTGGGGGTGATTACAGTTCCCAAACCGGTTGAAAATGCTCGACGACAGCCGGTTGACAAACAGAAAGAAAAGGGGCCCGAGGAGGATCAGAATCCGAAGCAGTCTCGTTTCAGTCGTCCGATTGGAAAGGATAAACCGGAGAGTTCAAAAAATCCGCATGCCTTCGATATCATGGCTCAGCTAGCTAATATTCCAGCGCGGATAACGCTATACGAGTTGCTCTGATTGTCCAAGGAAACTAGAGAAGCCTTGCAAGAAGCCTTGGCCGATTCGGAGGCATTCCTCACCAGGATCAAACCAGTTCCCGAAGAACTGGAAATGTTAGCCCAACGGTGTAATGTGGCGGCCAAGAATCTTCCCTGCATCACCTTCACCAAAGAGGACATGCAGACGAAGAATTCAAATCATGATCGGCCCTTGTACTTCGTCGGGTACATCAGCTCCAGTGAGGTCAACCGAATCCAAGTGGATCCGGGTTTCGCTGTGAGTATTATGCCACTTCGCCTAATGCACAGCCTTGGCATTCCAGTCAGCAAGTTAGCATCTACGGGCACAGTCATTTACGGATTCAACACCAGCGGGTCAAGACCTTTGGGGAAAATCCGGATAAAGTGCCAGATGGGCGATCTGAAAACGGAGGTCACGTGCTACGTGATTGATGCTGAGACATCCTATAACTTACTATTGGGTCGGCCTTGGATCCATAGTAATGTTATAGTTCCCTCCACCTTACATCAGTGTCTGAAATATGTCGACACTGATGGAAGGGTTAGGACGGTGGTCGCGGATAAGCAACCATTTAAAGGGTATGAGAATTACTTCACAGATTCTCTCCTTTATGGTAATAAATCCGATACGGAACCATCGATCCAGGGCACGGACAGCGGAGAAGAAGCTGATTTCGAGGCCGGATTCGATTACAATGGTGGTTTTGTTCTAAATGACATTGTACCCTTTGTAATCAATCTCGACGACGAACAGTCATCAGATGGCGGTTGTAACTGGCAACTTGCCGATATTGAAATAAATCGTGATTTAGAGTATTCCTTGTCTCTTGATGATGCGATAAAGGGATTGTACGATAATCCTAATTTATGTATGCCGCTCCGATCATCTTATGTAACGAAGAAACGCCTCCAGCATTCCTTCGGAACAACTCAGATTATCCCTACCAAAATAGGGGGACAAAAGGCAGTGATATACGGTAAAGGAGAAAATCTTCCGGTGCCAGATCATTTCCTAAGAGAAGATGAAGATGACGACAAATCTGGTCTGCACTTATCTAAGTATAGTCCGGAAGCGCGTGTGCTCATGGAAAAACAAGGGTACGACTTCACACTCGGAGAGGGTTTATACTTCGATCGAGGTTCTCGTGTCCCAGTCAAAGCGGCGTATGTACCAAAGGGGAAACCAGATAATTATTACCATCACAAGAGAGGCCTAGGCTATGTCTCATCGGAAGACGAATGTGGCTGGCAAATCATTGATCACATTGCTAACAAAGCTAAGGATGGGTATTTGCCAGATTCTTCAGCTGAGGATTCCGACACAAGTTTGGGAGAAATGTTCAAGACCTTGATGTCAAACATGACCACATCGGATCCATCTACGATGGAGGATGATGATCAAATGCCAACGTGGGAAGACCCATGGGTTCATCACTTAAACATGCAGTATGGTGATAGGTTCGAGCAAAGAGAGCCACCCACCGAAGACGAAGTAGTCCAAATTAATATGTGCGATGAAGCCAATCCAAAGCCTATATTCATCAGTGGTAGTCTCCCCTCAGATGAGAAAGAAGAGTTAATTACCTTGATCAGAGAGTACATTGATGTCTTCGCCTGGAACTATGAAGACATGCCAGGACTTAACCCCAATGTGGCAATGCACCGCCTCGACATCAAGCCGGATGCCAAACCTGTCAAGCAACAGCAAAGATGGTTTCGTCCGCAGATCATGGAAGCCATCGAGGCTGAGGTTAAGAAGTTGATCGACTCAGGATTCATCCGAGAGGAACAACATCCAGACTGGTTAGCCAACATCGTTCCCGTCATGAAGAAAAATGGCAAGATCAGGATTTGCATCGACTTCAGGAACCTGAATGAAGCGTGCCCGAAAGACGATTTCCCTCTCCTAATCACGGATGTCATTATTGACAATACATGTGGATTCGAAAGAATGTCCTTCATGGACGGCTTTTCGGGTTATAATCAAATCAAGATGCACCCGGACGACGAGAAACATACAGCATTCAGAACGCCCCTCGGTATCTTCTGTTATACGGTGATGCCTTTCGGTCTGAAGAATGCGGGTGCCACATACCAATGAGCGATGACTAAGATTTTCCAGAAGCACCTCAGGAAAACTGTTGAATGCTACGTTAATGATTTGGTGGTAAAAAGCCGCAACAAAGAAGATCACGTCAAAGACTTGAGAACGATGTTTGATCTCATGCGGAGTCATCAATTAAAGATGAATCCCACAAAATCCTTCCTCGGAATATCCAGCGGAAAATTCCTTGGATTCGTCGTCACCACTAAGGGTATACACATTGACCCAGACAAGGTAAAAGCGATAAATGAATTGCAACCCCCGAGGAATCTAAGAGAACTCAGAGGATTGCAAGGGCGTTTAGCTTACATCAGGCGGTTCATCTCGAATCTTTCCGGGAAGTGCCAACCATTTTCTAAGCTAAACAAGAAGGGCGTATCATTTATTTGGGATGACGCTTGCCAAAAAGCATTTGAAGATATCAAAGCATATCTGATAAATCCCCCTGTTCTTGTCGCACCAAAATCAGGTAAACCGTTCTTGATCTACATCAAGGCGATGAACCATTCGGTCAGTGCTTTGTTAGCACAAGACGATGATAATGGTCACGAACAGGCAGTCTATTATCTAAGTCGGACCTTGATAGGCGCCGAGTCTCGATACCCGATGATCGAGAAAGAATGTCTCGCATTAGTGTTCGCAGTACAGAAGATGCGACATTATTTGGTTGGCCAGACGATTTACGTCATCGCTAATGTTAATCCGGTGCGGGTATTCATGACTCAACCAGGTTCAATGAATTGGCGGTTAGCAAAGTGGGCCCTTCTCTTGTCCCAATATGATTTGCACTTCAAATAGCAGAAGTCAGTCAAAGGACAAGCAATTTGTGATCTTCTGGCGGCAAGTCCGACAACAGATACGGTTGAAGTGTATGATGACTTGCCAGACGAAACCCACGAGGTTAACACCACGTCGCACCAACAAGTATGGCAATTATACTTTGATGGTGCTTCGAGAGCAGTTAATAAGGTAGTAACCCCTGGATGTCCTAAAGTCACCTCCGGAGTCGGAGTGGTCTTGGTTTCCCCAGGGAAACACGTGATGCCTCGAGCTTATTCACTGACGAATCCATGTTCCAATAACGTAGCCGAGTACAATGCGCTCATCATTGGACTCAGTTTCGCCAAGGAGTTGGGGGTAGAGTATCTCGAAGCCTTTGGAGATTCTCAATTGATCGTCAACCAAGTTCGTGGAGAGTATGAGGTCAGGAACCCAGACCTGATTCCGTACCACCAGGAGGCCGTCAGAATGGCAGATTCTTTTGAAGAGTTCTATATCGAATATATCCCGCGTCTCCAGAACGCTTATGCGGATGCATTGGCAGCCCTAGCAGTATCACTCGCGCAACCGCCCGAAACTGAACTGCTAGTCACAGTAAGATCACACCAACTCTGCATACCCATATACGATATGGAGGTTGAAGAGGAGGATGATAAAAACGAGAACGCCAAAGAGGTGAACTCAACCCAAATCGGGTCTGAGTCCCGAGATTGGCGTTTTCCCATTATTGATTACGTCCAATACGGCATTTTACCAGAGGACGCAAAAGAAAAAGAATCTATTCGCCGAAGAGCTCCGCGGTTCTTTTACAATACCGAGACTCGTACGCTATATCGCCGGGGGTATGATGATTTGCTTCTCCGATGCCTTTCGAACGAAGAAGCAAAAGTTCTTAAGGAAGCACATGAAGGGGAATGCGGTGCGCATCAGCCTGGTCCCAAGTTGTATGATCGAATCAGAAGAATGGGATATTTCTGGCCAACAATGGTTCGTGACGCGATCGAGTACGCTCGAGAATGTCACGCTTGTCAAGTGCATGCAAATTATATGCACCAACCTCCGGAGCGATTACACACATCAACCACGTCTTGGCCATTCGAGACATGGGGTATGGATATTGTCGGTCCTATCTTTCCTCCTTCAGTCAAAGGTGATCGATTTATTCTCGCTATCACCGACTACTTTTCAAAGTGGGCTGAAGCCATTCCGCTTAAGGAAGTGAAGACGAACAATGTCATCAACTTCATCAAGCATCATGTCATATACCGACACAGCGTGCCGAGGCGGATCATTCATGACAATGGTCCACAATTCATAAGCAACGCCTTCATCAGGTTCTGTGACAAGTTCAAGATTCAAGATGTTTCGTCAATAGCTTATTATCCCGCTGCGAACGGATTAGCTGAGGCTTTCAACAAGACGATCATCAAGATCCTGTCAAAGCTTGTGAAGACCAATAAGCGAGATTGGGACGATAAACTCGGCGAAGCGCTCTGGGCTTATCGCACCACCATACGTACACCTACGGGAGCCACTCCATATTCTCTGGTGTACAGATGTGAAGCTGTGCTACCGTTAGAGATTCAAATCCCCTCCCTTCGGATCGCTCTCGCAACTGAGATGACGACCGAAGAGCAGCATCAAAAACGTCTTGATGAACTCGAAAGGCTGGACGAAAAGCGCTTGGAAGCTCAACAACACATCGAGTTCTACCAGGCTAGGATATCCAGGGCTTTTGACAAAAGGGTTCGCCAAAGAAGCTTCAAGGAAGGAGATCTGGTCCTCGCTGCTCGCCGACCAATAATCCTCACCTCTAAGAAGAAAGGTAAATTCGAACCTAAGTGGGAAGGACCGTTTGTAATAGACACAGTCTATTCAAACGGCGCTTACCGCTTAATTTCTTTAGAGGGCATCAGGCAATTAATGCCAATAAATGGGAAGTTTTTAAAAAAGTATTATCCCTAGTACGTTCAAGACAACCCATTTATCGGGAAATTCCTTGAAGAATATTACACTTAATATTCCAAAGGATAACCCAAGTTCACACCACCAAAATCCCTCACTGATCAATTTCAATTGACAGTGAGTCCA
Source organism: Asparagus kiusianus (assembly GCA_022839385.1). Taxonomy (NCBI): domain Eukaryota; kingdom Viridiplantae; phylum Streptophyta; class Magnoliopsida; order Asparagales; family Asparagaceae; genus Asparagus; species Asparagus kiusianus. The sequence continues at coordinate 789,409 of BQKN01064947.1, read as the reverse complement.
CCAAAAAGGTCCACTCTTAATTCGGAGTCCCCTTTCGATAAACGAAAGAACTCTCTTTCTTTTCTCTTTGGTTCAATCCTTTCATGGTTATAACCGAAGCTGAAATTTTACTTCGATAAACGAAGAACTCTTCTTTCGATCAGATAACCAATCCTATGAAAGGTAAGCTTATCTAGATCTTCCGGATTCTCGGAGTGGAGATCCCACTTCTAGTTTCCTTCTTGCACTGGAAATAGAATATAAAATTCTTCCTTTCCAGAAACAAGGAATAGAATATAAAATTCTTCCTTCCTTGTTCAGGGAATAGAATATAAAATTCTTCCTTCCCACACCAACTCCTTTTCCAAAATTTATAAAATTAGGATTCATCCTAGGAAGTTTATCCCGAATCCTAAGCAGGGATAAGTCTGCGCCTAACACGCGCTGCCGGTTTAGTCTTTTTCCGCAGAAAAAGATACTAGAGTTCGATTCTGGGGTATTTTATCCTGAAACCTAAGTAAGGATAAGTCGACGCCTAACACGCGTCGCCGATTAGTTCTTAACCGTTAAAAAGAACACCCGTCTGCATATTCAACATTGTGGCAGGTTGTTATTAATAACACCGAAATCCATGCCTCACACGCATGGGGAATTTTATCCTGAATCCTAAGAAAGAATATGTCGACGCCTAACACGCGTCGCCGGTTTGATCTTTATCCATAGAAAAGGATACCAGAGCCTGACTCTGGGGATCTTTATCCCAAAGCCTAAGTAGGGATAAGCCAACGTCTAAAACACGTTGCTGGGTAGCCTATTCCCATAACCATGGCAAAGTCTACATATTCAAAGTTGTAGCACAAAGTCTAAGGGATTTCATTCCTTTAGCGCAACGTCACATGCGGAACGGATTAAAACAATCCGCATGTAAGCCCGACTCAAACGGTAGTCGGTAAGAGCACATCAAATCCGTTGAAGGCTGAGGATTTGCCAAAAATCCTAAGTCAACGTCTCATACACGTTGTTGTTTAGTCTTTTCACAGGAGAAAGACGAAGTCTACGTATTCAATGTCGTAGCACTAAAAGAGTTAACTCTTTTAGCTTAACGTCACGTGTGGAACGGATTTAGACAATCCGCACGCTAGCCCGACTCAAACGGTAGTCGGTAAAGGCTAATCAAATCCGTTAAAGGCTGGGGGTTAGCCAAAAATCCTAAAGTCAACACCTAATACGTGTTGCCGGGTAGCCTATTCCCGTAACAATGGCGAAGTCTATGTATTCGACATCATAGCACGAAGTCTCAGAGAATTCAATCTCTGAGCGCAACGTTACATACGAGCGGATTTAAACAATTCGCATGCTAGCCCGACTCAAACGGTAGTCGGTAAAGGCTAACCAAATCCGTTGATGGCTGAGGGTTTGCCAAAAATCCTATGAGTATTGTGGTCAATCATTTCAAACGGAATGACGAATCATAATAAAGATAAAAAAAGAAATTCACTAAAAGAGTCAAGAGTCAAAACACTCAGCAAACAAAATCACACATCAAGCCCGTGGCTAAAAATCTGCTGACTGAACTTAGACAGCTTATCATCATAAGCTTGGCTAAGCTCAGCTCTAATGGACTCCTCAGTGGCGGTCGAAGTCTTCGCAGTAGTCTCCTCTGTCTCGACCAGCTTCTGCTTCAAGGACTTCAACTCACTAGACAAAGCCATGCAGGTCTGCTGATCCTGTCCTCTCGTCATCTGGAGAATACCCAAGGTCTCCTCTTTCTCGCGGAGTTCTCTTCTGAGCTGGTCTATCTGGGTCTCACAAGAGGTGATGGAAGAGTCAAGCTCGGCAAGGGAAGATAACCTGGTGGCAAGGCTAGTCTCAACTCGATCCACTCGGTCTCGCTGCACCTGAGTCTCAAAATCAACGAGAATCTGAGTCTCGCGCAATGACTGTAAACGGGTCTCCAGCTCAGCAGCAATGAAGGAAGAGACACCGGTATCTCGAAGCTCACGAAACATCTGAAGCTCACGCTCTAAGCAATCGAGATCGTCAACTATAGCCTTCGCCAAGTCTGGATATCCTGCTTCCCTTATCAAGTTGATTCTGGAATTAAGGAGAGGTTTAAACTGGTGAAGTGAAAGTCCGTCGTGGAAGAGCTTGCCGATCATAGCATTCACAAAGGAGAAGAAGGAGCGAACTTCTATGCAGATGACGACCTTGTCAGGATCGTCGTCAGATAACAACTCCTTCACTAAGACATGAAGACGAGAAGAACGCCCTACACAAAAAAAGGGGAGAAGTCCGTCAAAAGTCTTAATAAGAAAAAGGAATAGCACTCTTCAATGAGTTGACTTATACCTTCTTCCCCTTGAGCCGCTGGGGGTAGTGGAGGTGTAACGGCTGTAGGTGCATCAACTGGTGTAGTTGGTCTCACAGCCGGCTCAACAGGGTCTTTCTCAACAAAAGCTCCTGCCAGATTCAAAACAGAATTCGCAGAGGCGTTACATTATAGTTGCATTAGTCAAGATTGGCTAGTCCTATAATCAACTCAGAAAGAGGCACATACCTTCAAAGGAACCATCCTCGGGATTTTCAGCGAAGGCGGGCTCAGAAAACATATCCCCAGGTAACTGGTCATCGATCTGAGGAGATCTATATATGTAGTGCATCATAGGAGTGTCCGCAAACAAGCTTCCCTCGTCAAAATCATCAATGGAGAAATCTGACATAAAAGAATATAAGTGCCAAAGAAGAATGAAGAGACTACAACTAATAGAAATGAGTTACCTCTCACGGGCGCATCAGCCTCTTCATTTCCAAGATTCGCCTCCTGTAAATTATCTGAAGGAGCAAGAAGTAGAGGACAGTTAGAGGATACACAAATTTATTTGTGTATTATCTAAAAAAATATAGTGTCAGTGTTAGATGTACCTGGATTCACGGAATCGGGTCCTACATTGATCTCCTCTCTAATGTCAGCAACCCCTGTAGGCCTCTCTACAGGGGTAGTGGGTCCGACTCATCGGGAGATATGGGAATGGGATCGGGACTCATCTCATTCTCTCCACGCATTCCTATATAGAGATAGAAGAGCATGAGTCAATGTTCCGAATAACCAAGAGAATGGTTCACAGGATGGATATTACCTCCGTCTCTGGCAGGATCGTCACCAGCCAGATCCATGTCAGATGCTCGTGAAGCTACACGAGGTTTGCGGGCCAATCTCTTCCGCCTAGCAATGGGGATCGAAGGTCTCGCCTGGGGAGGAGGACGGAACTCTTCATCCTAATCAACTGTGGTCCCTGAAACGTCAAACCATAGTCAGTTTCAATACTTCTGGAAGATAGAAGGAAAAGATGAATTGCAAACCACGCTCGGAAAAATCATCGTAATCTTCGGGATCCCCGCCTGAAGCCTCGTCTGTGGAATGGAATGTCCTCTGGCCCTCTTCATCAATCTGGCGAGTCTTATTCCGCGTCCTCTGTGCCCGAGCGTTCTCCCGAATCCTAAGGGAATCAAGCTGAGAAGTCTCCTCAGCCTCTATCTCTGCAATCGGCTTCACGGGGACAGTCTTGTTAGCTGCTAGTAACCACTTACAGCTCAAGAAAGTGAGGTTCAACTGCCGATCAATACTCGGAAGACTGAACTTAGCACCAGTACAGCCAGTCACGGTCCACAACCATGCACGGAGACCGTCTACCAAACTACTATGGGTCCGAAACTGCTGACGAGGATTCCCGATGTAGAGCTGATCATAGCCAAACTGGCGAGCGAATCGGCAGGGTAGATATGGCTCTATGAAGCACTGATCCCTCACCCGAAAAGTCAGATAGCCAGGCCTAATGTTCACCAGCCAATTGAAGCAGCCAATGTCTAAGTGAGTCCGATACTCTCTCGGCCTCTCATCATCTATCAAGCACTCGCCGTACCGGCCGGAGAACTACGGAAAACAAGTGGAGAATGCCCAACACTTGTGGACCTGCAGCTGCTGTCTTAACATCATAAAATCCGCGGCCCTCCCACCTGCCATTCTCAAGCAACTGTAGCAGGGGAACAGAGTGGTCTGTGGCGTTCGGCACCGACATCATATCCGAGCGGTGGAGGACGAACCAGGCTATCAGATAAGCGTACGGAAGCTCCACCTTAAGAGTGGGAATCTGACCTGGCAAATCGGTCTCCTTCCGCGTGAAGGCACTGGAAAGCTGTCGAAGTCCTCGGTGAATATTAGCCACCATCACCGGAAGAAGTGAGAGTTCTTTCTTGTAAGCAAGCTGAACTGCTGGATAGAGTACCTCCAAGGGCAAGGCGTCGCCAGACTGATATGGAACCACGCACTTCTTCAACCAAATAGCGAGGTAACCGGCAAGAAGAGTCATCGGTCGAATCGGTACGGTCACATGCCATAAGAAGGATCTGAACCTGGTACCTGCGGGAAAACCACCCTCAAGGCTGCTAGTGGTATAAGAATGGGCATCAATCTTCTTCAATAAACTGTTCACTTCTGAGGGAGTAAGTAGGGCCAACTCACAAATAACCTCGCCAGAACTGCTCTCCAGGTTCCTGAACAAATAGTTCGCAAACTGCTTCAGACTCACAGACGCCTTGGTCCTCTTGGCTAAAGGCTCAGATTGTGCCAAAGCAATGTGATAATGACAAGTGAGATCCCATAGAGTCTCATAGCGATCAGGCATGCGATCCTTCAACTGGTCCAATTCATGATTAGAGGGAAAGTACTCCTGGTATAGCATCTGTCCCATGGGCAAGCCAGAAATCCTGTGCATCTCGTGAAGAGCCAAGCCCAATTCCCCCTACCGGGTCAAAAAAGTGTTCGAGTCTGGATTATATAGCTCGAACAAAGCACAGAAATGTCTCAAACTGACAGGCAAGCCATACATGGTGGCACGAACGGCTGCATACAAACCGCAAGCGTGCAACTCCTCGCCCCATCGGCTCAAGACGTATGTCGTCATGCGACTCCACCAAGACTTGTCCAAAGAGTGGACCCAACCATAAATTCTGTGACGAGTCGCAGGCATCTCCCGTCCTAGGGCAGCAAGGCGATTCCTCAAGGTAGAAGCGGTGGCGAGGAGCTCGTTACGTGGTGGCGCATCTAATCCCACCACTCCAGGATGCAATCCAGTGATATGACTCCTGCTCGAGCCAGGAACTGCCTGATGAGTGACGTAGCCGCAATGAACACTCTCATGAACCTCCGTCAAGCACCAAGACATCTCCCGTGTCACAGCCTGACGCCTGAGCTCAGTCAATGAGCGATGCCGAGGAACCTCCGGCAAGTATATGAAGCCACTGCCGGTCTTATGAAGCCACTGCTCAGCGTCAACAAATACGGCTTCAGGGTCGTCGACATAATCGCCAAATAGGAAATCACTCTTCCGAAGAGACTGAGTAGAGCTGGCGTCCTTCACAAAAGATGCATCCGTAATCAGCTGGCGAATAGCTCGATGCCCACCTTCCCTCACCACTTGGGCAACCTCGGTCGATGTGCCTGAAGCAAACTGAGGAGTAGCTGGAATAGGGGAAGGATCATCGGAGGCCGAGTAATACTCGCCACGACGCCCATATACTGCGTGGGATGAGAACGAGCCAGAAGGGTATCCCACTGCAAAATAAACAGTTAAACACTGGTTAGTCTCGATTATAAAAGGAAATTGAACTCATCTTACAAATAGCGAAGATAGAGTCATTGCCTTATAAAGGGTGAGACGATTTGGCCACATTGTACAATCACAACACAGGGTATGTCGACAACATATCCCTGCCTTATAAAGCACAATGTAGCGTCAAATCGCCCCCTTTAATTTTGAGATATGGTTTTGACCAAGCAAAACATATCTTTGAAGCGTCGATCCTCACCAAGGAGAATCAAGGCTCTTCCCGATTGCCTCGCCAAGGAGAACAACGTGGGGTAAAAAGGGACCAATTTGTAAATTTACAAGAAAATAGGGACTAATTTGTAAATTTTCAAATACTGCCAAAAATAGCTCACCAGCATAGGAGGGAGGCACGCCATCAGCCGACATAGCAGGGGAACGACCTCTCGAAGAACGCGACATGATGAGCTGTAAAATAAATTAAGAGGTCAGATCTGGAAAAAAGATCACTTTTTTATCAGATCTACCCCCTGAAAGAGAAGCTCGAGGTGTCAAATCACACCCTTAACCCTCACATATGATCCCACAAATGTATAAATTAAATTGAGCATGAAAAAGATCAAAATTGTGGAGGATTTACCTGAAGAAAGGCTCGAGATCCAATAAAGAGGAGACCTTTTAGGAAACTTTCACCACGTGCTCGAGGGGCCTGAGAGGAATTTTAAAAAATGGTTTTTCGAGGGATTTTTCGGTCCAAGATCCAAAGGAACCCTAGATCTAGGGTAACTATCAAAGTTTCGAGGAGAAAAGACGCTCGAGGGAAACGAAAATCAAAAATAGGGTTGAGGGGGGGGGGGGCGGCCCTAGAGAGGAGAAAGAAAAGAGAGAAAAAGAAAAAATGGACCCCTTTTTATAAGGTAAACCAAGTTGAACCGGACCGGACCAAGTTGAACCGAACCGGACCAGTCCAAATCAGTTCAAAAGGGATTGAATTGAGCGTTGAAACGACTTCAAATCAACGGGGGATCTTATCCTTGGTTTATTCCTGTCTCTCCCACACATTCGGAAGGAGCGGAAGAATTTTCTTGAGCCGAATTACTACCTTTTTTGGCTCCATTTCATTCGCGAGGAGCTGGATGAGAAGAAATTCTCATGTCCGGTTCTGTAGTAGAGGTGGGATTAAGAAACAAACCGGTTCAGCTTATTTTGAGCGCGGAAATACTCTAATAAGGTATACGAGTATAAACTATTCCCTATTGTTATTGAGAAGTTCCTGGAGAATATTCTTCTAAAAATATTCTTAAGGATAACTCAATAACACGACGCCAGACAACGCGTCACAAATGAAGACTCAACGCCAACAATCGAGGGTTAGTTGTACGTCGAACAAATGAGCACAAACTAAAAGATTGGAAAATCAGGAATCGACTTCAAATTCAAATTCCGACGACGGTCAGACAATAAATGCAGCACCGGAATCCTTACAAGCATTCGACAAAGCACCGAATAGCCTGAAGGAGTGAAGGAATACAGAACAAAAGTCGTTTCAGGTCCCGTTACACCGACAAAGGGTAGGGGCAATCATATCCAAAGTATTCCAGACTCTTCTATAAAAGAATGAGGCTGGAACACTTTGGAGGGGGTATCTGTAGGCGTATAAAATTGCCTATAGGTCCCTTAGCATGACTCGGCACGATGATTCGACAAATCAACAGACGTTCGAGCGACGAGGCGATGAGGCACATAAGCAACGGAATACGTTCGCGTGTGGAACCAATCCAACGGTTCAGAAAGTTAACGAGTCGTCCAATAACAAAACGGACTTGAACGCAAACACCGAGGCGGATTTACTGCCAAATGAAGACTCGGGCTATCAAACCAAGACCCGAACAAATCAAACGAACTCAATACAGAACCGAAAAACAACCGAACGATGGAAAGCACCCGGGGACTCGGCCTAAACCGAGCCAACCCGGGGTGACCCGGCCCAAGCCGAGCCACCCTAGGGTGGCTCGGCATCAGCCGAGCCACCTCAGGGTGGCTCGGCATGAGCCGAACCACCCTGAGGTGGCCGGCGCCTTCCCCCCTCTCTCTTGTGCACAGATGCACAGTTTTGAGTGCCTATAAATAGGCTGGGTGGTTGTTCATTTGGGAGGACTTTTTCTGAACTTCTGAGGAGCCGAAACTCTGCCGGATTGTCACCTCAACTCGGAATTGTGAAGGCTTGAAGACTTGGACACTCGGATTCAGTTCTTGGCGAGCACCCGCAGCAAACAAGGCAGGAGTTCGAAGAGGCTAATCCTCAGATCTACGTTGTTCTACTCCAGATCTAAGCTTGGTTCTTAGATCCCGAGATTCGAGCGGTCGTTTCCTTGGTAAAACGATCCCTCCCGGCTATTATCTCCTTGGTGGGATAATACCCGTTATACCGCGTAGATCTGTTTGGATCGAGATTGCACGGTGGTCCACGGTAATCAACCCCGGCACAGGCAAACAACCCACAAAGCGAGTGACCGCAAAACAGGAGCTCGTGATCTGTTCGTTAAATAAGGAAAGTTATAATTTTTCTTTATTTGTTTTGAATTTCGTTGTAACCGGCTCTTATAAAAAGACCGGATCTTTATAAACGCAAAAAGTTGTTAACATTGAGTGCAATGAGTTCGTCAATGAAGAAGAGTTTGATTTTTCCCGCGAACAGGGACTTTATGCTCTTAAAGGTCATTTGATCGAAATGAACGAAATTGAAAAAAAATTATGAGTTATAGCCCATAAAAATCTTAAATTCTAATATACGCATACATAATTTCCATTTGGTTAGAACGAATAAATGTTGAAATAATTGTGAGTTATAGTCCATAAAAATAATGAATTTTAAACTACACCAACTTAATTGTCATTAGATGGAACTGATAATCATACTCTCTTTAAAATCACGAGTTCGGGAAGAGCTTTCCATAGTCAATATTACCCTTCATTATTTTAATTTTTTTAAAAATATTAATCAATCCTAGTCATATCCTATCTGAATCCTACATGAACTATCTATAACTCAACAAATTTAAAAAATATATATATTAGCAAAATATATAAAACAACTTTACGATATTAGTTTGTTAAGATAAATAAATCATACGTAGCTAACATACTATAATACATAAATATTGTAAAAAAACTCTAAAAAGTTTTAAAATTGCACAAAATACTCTCAAAAGTTCAAAATTATAAAAAAACATCATGATGCTTCAAAACTTAAAACAACAAACATGAAAATAAGAAATTAACAGCAGTATATGAAGAACTTAAAATTTGAAGTTAACACCCTCAATGTCTTAAAATTTATAGAATTACCCTTATAAGTTAAAATTACAAATAATCACCCCGAAATTCTAAATTTTAAAACTTACAAACAACATAGATGAATTTAAGGAATTACCATGATGCACCTAAAAATTTCTGATGTTTCAAAACTTAAAACAATAAACACGAAATTAAAAAAATTAACAGTAGTGTCGTAAAATGAGATCTCAAAATTTGCATTAATTGAATTGTATATTACAAATCGAAATCGCTTTTCCACAGAAGTAGAGAGAATTGATTTGATCTCTCTTTGTTTAACTTGTGTTCTTTGGGCCGATAGGATGCTTCCCTCGATGCTCGTGTCGAATTTGCTTCCCTTTGACGATTCAAACGAGGTTGTGGACAAACTTCAGCGCGTGGTAGAAGTTTGGTTGGATGAGTTCGAAGGTCGAACAAGTGCTTGATTGCTTGTAGGCCGAGTATGTCGAGATCTCAAATTTTGGTCCTCTTCTTTTGAGGATTCGAACAAGACTACCAATAAGCTTTGTCGCATGGTAGAAGCTTTATCGAAGTTGGAATACCCAAGCTAGGATATTTTAGAGCCGAGTGCACAAGATGCTAAATTCGTCTCCTTGCCTCTCTTTTCTTGTAACCATCAGTGACTTTTTATAGAGGAGAATGACTACTAACCACCCCCTCAAAACGTGAAAAGTGGGCACAACCACTTCCACGTTTCAAGCTTTAGTGGCTGACTTGGTCAAGCTATGCAGGCGAGCTTGACAATTCAGGCGAGCTTGGGCGAGCTTGAAGGCGAAGTTGGCGAGCCTGATGAGCTTGGCACATGCAGGCAAGGTTGGAGTATGCGATCGAACCTCGATGAGAAGCTATCAGATGAGCTTCAATCAATTCAGGCGAGCTTCAAGCGTTCCGGTGAGCTTGGCTCATGCAGGAAAGCTTGGAGTATGCGGGCGAACCTTGTAGGTGAAGCTATTAGGAGAGCTTCAATCAATTCAAACGAGCTTCAAATGTTCAGGCGAGCTTGGCTCATGTAGGTGAGCTTTGTAAATTAAGCATTCATGCGAGCTTAACTTCGTTCAGACGAAGCTCAATGTTTAGGCGAACTTGGCCTTGTCCGCAGAGTCAAGTATTCAGGTGAACTTGGCTTTGCTTATTTGATTCAGGCTAAGTCATACTATCAGGCGAACTTGCCTTAAATGTTCAAGCGAACAAGTAGACTTTTCTTGGTTCAGGCGAACCCTAGTCTTGCAAGCGAAGTTCAGACGTCGAGGAACATAACTTGCTGTGAAGAATGGGCCATAACTTTCAAACTGTAAGTCGGAATTAGACGAATTATACAAAAATCAACTATTTCGGTTTGTCGCCATCCGTTTCGCCAAATTTCCTCCGGTTTGAGAGATATCAGCATTTTGTCTATTTTTTACTATTTTTAGTAATGTTCTTGCATGCGAACTTTTAAATTTCTCTGTTAGGGATAAAGGCAATTTTATTTGCCTACAAGCAGCTTCTAAAGAATGTAAAATTTATAATTAACAACCTCAATGTACTAAAAATTAAAGAAACACTCTCAAAAGTTTAAATTATAAAAAAAACACCCTAAAATTTTAAAAAATTTAAAACTTATAAATAACGTATATGAATTCAAGGGATTACCATCAAGCACCTAAAATTTTAAAATTTACCAGAATTAACCTCAATGTTACAAAAATTGTAATAAAAATAAACTCCAAAGGTTAAAAATCACAAAAAAAAAATCTAAAATGTCAAATTTTAAAACAAGTACATATCAAATCTAGAAACTATTAGCAGACTGCTAAATCTAAATTAAAAAAAACAAGCTAATATTATAATAATTACAAAAAACACCCTTAACATTTTTAAGTTACAAGAAATATACTTACTTTTAAAATTTACCACCAACACATGAAACATGAAAGTTACAACTACCAAACTTAAAAATAATTTTTTTTAAAATACACCAAAAGTTTTAAAAATTACAAATCACACCCTCAAGGTTCAAAACCACAAAAAAAGACTGAAATTTCTAAATTTAGCAAAGAAAAGGATAATTATTAAGTATTCTTTCATTAAGATGTGTGTGTGTGTGTGTAAGTAAAGCTCATATAAACTTAAGTGGATAGAGATATTTCTCCACAAACTTTTCTATCTGTTATATTTGCTTTGAGATTTGTGTAAAATATGAAGGATATCTTTGAGATGTGTGCATTGATTTGCATCACATGCCAGCACAAATCTCAAAATAAATCTAACGAATAAAAAAGTTGATGGCAAGTAATTCTATCCACTTAAGTTTATAGGAGCTTTACTATATATATATATATATATATATATATATATATATATATATATATATACACATATAATTTAGGGTTTACTATCTCTTTTCAATATCTAAAAATAGTCTACGTTGATGCTGGTAAAAAAACAATAAGAATTGATTACAAATATCCGGTTAAGGAATAAAAAATTTAAAAAATATATGATAGCTTAAAAATTATCAAAATATTTATAGATATCCTTTGAAAGAATCAAGATATTTCCATTTCAAATGGGAAAGTGAAGGAAGTAAATTTTAAAATTCGAAAAACGTCCATGAATAACTTGAATTAACATTGACATAAGTCATATCTATAAAAGAAGCAACGACTGAGCTCCACTGAAGGATAATTAAACAACTTTGTCCCAATCAAAGAAGAATTCTCCATGAAAGATATGCAAAAAATTAGTGAGTATTCATAAATTTCATATTTCGTTCTTCAAATACTAAAGAAATTAAATATTAATATTATAATCTAAGGCAAATTGGTAATGAAAAATATAGATATTTAGTTTAGATCCTTGTGGAAATTGGCAATTAAATATTAAATGTACATGAGAAGAATTCATTATAGAAAAGAGGTAGCTCCTAATGTTATTTAATTAAGTAATAACTTAGGAACACAAAAATTAACATTTATTCTCATTTAAATAGGAATAAAATAAAAGTCTTTATTTCAAGAAGTTTGTGTTGAACATGAGAAAAACATTCACTTTCTTTGTGAAGTTAAACGAGAAGATAAAAGATTTAACGAGCCCAAGAAAGATAACAACATAAAAATCTAACTCGAGCTTGATGTCACAATCGATGTTGATGATGAAGATACTACTCTAGAGTTACCCAGGAAAAAAATAAAGGTGAAAAATGATTGATCTCAAAATGTAAGGAGTAAAAAGACATGTCTTCCGAATATTTTATAGAATAATTTAATTGTTTCGAGTGAAATTAGGAATCTTTAAAAGAGATTTTTATATAAACTTTTTTTGGTACTATGTTTATATGGATGCTCTTATCATATAAAAGTACATTAGAGTTAGCATTAATCTTTATTTATAATTTTTATGATGTTCATCAATGATTAGCAATAAACTTCATATTATCTTTTGTATCATTTTAGTATACTTTTAATATTAATAAACTTTTGAATATTGATCTTTTGTATCATATAAAAGTACATTAGAGTTAGCATTAATCAATCATTTTGCCTTATTGATTTTAAATATTTAGCTTCTTTGCATAATACTGTTTCAATGCTTTTCATTTATGCAACGGTATATTTCTCAAGTAAAGCTTTGTTTCATGTCGGTCCAAATAATATAAAAATTCAAATTGACTTCAAATTATATCTGTTTCTTGGCAATTCAATTATCAGCATGGATGTAACCCATTCAAACAAACGTCAAAGAAAATAAATAATCGTAATATTAAAGTTTAGAGATAAAAGTGAGCAAAAACTATTAAAGTGGACCCGAGGAACAAATTTTAGTTAGGAAATAAGTCAAAATACTTAATTATGGTATTTAACCATGTGTGTTGCACTTGTATAAAATCTAGTTGAGAAAAAAATCATGAGTAATAACCCATGGAGATCGTAAATATTGATGTAGATGTACTTAATTTTTACGAGATGAAAAAACATTGCAAATATCATAGGTTATATAGCTCATTGAAATCATGAATTTTTAAATACGTTTACATAATGTCATTTGATAGAAATGACTATTGAGAAAAACGTATATGTTATAGTCCATGAAAATTTTAAATTTTAGTGTAAACATATTTAGTTGCCATTCGATCAAAACGAACAGAAAGAGCAAAATTCATGAGTTATAGCTTATAAAAATTATAATTTTTAAATAATGTGTACATAATTTTGATTTGGTAGAAATGACCAAAAAAATGACTAAAGATCTTGAGATATAGCTCATGAAAATCACAAATCTTAGTGTACACACATTTTTTTATTCAATTGAAACAAACAAAAAAATTGATAAAATCATGAGTTATAGCCCCATAAAAATTTTGAGCTTTAAATTACACATAGTTAATTGCCACTTGTTAGAAGTGAACAAAAAATAACAAAATCATATTTTATAGCACACAAAATCCCCAATTTTCAATATATTCATATTTAATTTTTATTTAGTCAACACCTACAAAAAAGGCAAAAATCATGGGTTATAGCTCATGATATTAATAAATTTTGAACTATGTATACATATTTAGTAGAAATGACCAAGAATGACACAAAAACCGTAGGTTATAGCCCCATAAAAATTATAAATTTTGAGTCACGCATATTTAATTTCCATTAAATTGAAATAAAGAAAAATGCCAAAACATGAATCATAGCCCCCATAAAAATCATGAATTTTTAACTATGCTACTTAATTATCATTTGATAAAACTCAATAAAATTTTACAAAAATCAAGGGTTATAGCTTCTATAAGTCGCAAAATTTTGATGTATACATACTTAATTTCTATTTAGTTAAAGTGAATAAAATTTACAATAATCGTGGGTTACAACACATGAAAGCATGAATTTTAAAATTATGCGTACTTATTATCATTTGGTGAAAATGAAAAAAAAATCGACGGGTTAGCCCATGAAAATTTCAAAAATTGATGTGCACATGCTTAATTTCCATTTGATTGAAAGACACAAAATGTACTAAAGTAATAGGTTATAGTCCATGAAAATCATGAATTTTGAACAGCACATACATAATTGCGATTTGGTTGAAACGATAAAAGATCAACAAAAATTTGGGTCATAGCCAAAGTAAATCAAAATTTTTGTTGCACACATACTTAATTTCCATTCAGTTGAAGCGAACAAGAAATGCTGAACTCATGGGTTATAACCCATAAAAATCATGCTTTTAAACTATAAATACTTTGTTGCAATTTGATAGAAATGAGCAAAAGTTAATAAAAATCGTGGGTTACAACATCAGAAGATCACAAATTTTAATATCCACATACTTTACTGGGATTGCTGACTTACCCATTCAGTGACTTTGGCACTTTTCCATTTGGCCAGAACGAACAAAAAGTTGCTAAAATCATAGGTTATAACCCATGAAAATCATGAATTTTGAACAACCCGTACATAATTGCAATTTGGCCGAAATGATAAAAAATTGATAAGAATCATAGGTCATAGCCCATGTAAATCGAAAAGTTCGATGTACCCATAATTAACTTCCTTTTGGTTGAAACAAACAAAAAATGCTAAACTTGTGGACTATAACCTATGAAAATCATAAATTTTGAACTACACATATTTAATTGCAAATTGGTAGAATGAACAAAAACTAATAAAAATCATGGGTTATATATCTCAAGAAAATCACAAATTTTGATGTGTACATACTTAAGTTCCATTTGACTGAAAAGAACAAAAAGTTGCAAAAATAATTGTGATTTTGTCGGAATAGTTTTTATCCGATCGAAACAAAAAAATGCTAAACTCGTGGGCACAGCTAATGAGTATCATGAATTTTAAGCAATACATGCTTAATTGCAATTTGGCAGAAATGAACAAAAAATTATGGTTAGAGCTTAAGAAATCATGGTTAGAGCTTTAAGAAATTCACAAATTTTAATGTACATATATTTAATTTCCAATTCCGCGGTTATTACAATACATTCCAAATTCAACGGACGATATTGGCCACATAAAATTTCTACTATATTCTTCAAAACCAATAATGAAAACTGGTATCACAATGGCGAAAATCTTACATGGTCTAATTTCATGCCTTAAAATTGAAATGAACGATAACGATTGTGGTAATTGATGCTGTCCCGGCACCTCACAGTTGAAGAGGATCTTAATCCATGAAAAATACACGCAATAATCTAAAACGAATCCGTTGATTAAGATTGCTGGGGATATAAGAATTTTCGTGCATATCATCTAACTCTTCTCATCCTTGAAGCCTGGAAAATTTTGTGCAACTTCATCACACATTAGCCAACATGTTTAATTTTAGTTCTCAGATAAATGTGAACATAAGAAAACATAAACATCACTTGCAACATCAAAAACCCAAATTACAAACTTTTCTTATTTCCTGCACATCTCAATAACAATAGTTCTCTTATAACATCATATTCAACATCTGACACCTTGTTGATTATTAACAAGTTCATGAAATTTACTCAAAAATATCTACATTTCTGCTTTGCTCTGAAAATTCCCACCATTCATGTACACGACCAAACATTTTTTAATCGCTGCATTGCTGTATAAAACCTGAACCCCAACTGCAAACTTCTTTTTGTTTCCTGCTATCTATCTCAATGACAATAATTTCTTGTACCATCAAATTCATAGCTGACATCTTGATGCGAAACGAGACAAGGGATCTACCAGAGTCAGCGATCTAAATCGAATAACACACCGTTTCGCCAAAATTCATGATCTTCGTCAAGAAAATAAATTCGAACAGTTAATGTGACAGATGGATTTAACGAGATTTGCGTCAATAATCATGAACAATTCCAATCTCAAACAATATAATCGCAATATTCATTATCATTGTACCAGTTCCACAATCAATATCAATTTTTCAACGGTCACATGTTCAGTTACCCTCAACTCATAAATACTAATCTAAGCAGCGAATATACGATAATAGTTTAGAGACAAGATACCCATGCAATTAACTAACCAAATGAGATAAACAGAAAAATAAAGAAAGCAAAACTTTCGTTGGTTTGAATAGACTCGACGTGAGAGACGACGTCGAATTGGCTGACGACGCGGCGACGAACTGAGTGACGGCGACGGCGACGAATCTGAACAACGACGGTGGCAGTGAATCTGAGCAGCGACTAGAGTGACGGTGTCGGCAAGGACGACGGAACGATAGTGATGTGATGATTTGTGGTAAGCGACAGTAGCAGTGGAAGCGTTGCTCTGGTGGGGAATTTTGCCAAACAGTTGGTGTACATAAAGGGGGCACTTGCTGGGAAGGGAGGCTCGGTGGCGGTGGGAGTAGGGAGGATGCTTGGGAGGAGATGATGACACTGGTGGTGCGGCTGTTTGGGAGGAGATGATGGTGCTGGTGGTCGGAGGTAGAGATCAGGGGCGAGCTGGGTGTGGGACTGGTGGTCGGGTTTGATGAAGAGGGGAAACAGGAGGCGGGCAGAGGAAGGGGAACGAGGATTGGTGGCATGACTGTAGGGAGGCGGGACTGGAGAGGGTGGTGGCGCTGGTGTAAGGGTAGCGACTTGCGAGGTTGGGGCGGTGTTGGATGTTGGCGGATGTAGGGGAGAAGAACAGGGAGGTGGAGTTGATGACAATGGCTGGAGGAAGAGATGAAGTTGGTGGCTATTTTGGGAAGCAACGGAGGTCACAGGGAGTGAAGGGGAGGCCTGCGGGAGAGGAGTGAGACACGGGGTTTGCTGGTTGCACGCGAGCGGAGGGAGAGATCTGATGGCGGCTTTGGATGTGGATCTGGTTGTTTGTAGGGAAGAGGAGGGTTTGACTGATTGTTGACGTAGAGAAGATAAGGGAATGCTTGGTGGCTGGAGGAAGAAGACACAAAGAACGACCTAAGGTTTCACACCCGAGGTCTAGGGTTCCACACCAGATTTTAGCTAATATAATTTTTTATTCAATAATTCATAAATAGAGAATTTTAAAATCTCACAAAATAAAAACCCCTCAAATCACTCAAACAAATTCCCTAAAATCACTCAAATGCCAAAACTAAACCAAAATTCAAATTTCAAATTTCAAATTTCAAATTTCAAATTTCAAAAATTAAAAAATAGAAGAAAGTTAACTAAGCTAAAAATGGAATATTGTCAATTCTTGTCCTCATCATTCTCCCCGGGTGGGAGAAAACTCGACTCCGTCGAGTTAGCTGCAAAAACTTGTTATCTTCAATATACCCTGTCTGTATCTTAATCTGCCGTCAGTTACTTTCCTGCATCTTAAATCATTAGCTAGATTGCATTGTAAATTTACCATCTAAAATATTATCAAAATTCACTGCTGCATTGGTGAATATATAAAGGAGGGATAAAGTGAAAGAACTCTCAGTAACAATAGGTTAGGGTCAAGCTTATATCAGTGGACTGCTAATAACATTCGTGAACTGCTTAATCAATCAATATTGAGAATAGAACTATGACACAATCGATAATATAAATGTTACCATTAATTATTTCAAGAGTTGGAAAAGTTTATAAATATCATGTCAAGTCTTAAACAGCTATAAAAGAAATTGTATTGGACAAGTCCAAACCATCTCAAATATCATCATTACCAGTTTTAAATTATGTCCCGACTTAATATCATACATTTCAGTTAACAATGTATTTATTCAAATTAGATCATTGATTCCCCAATATATGACCAATGTAATTCAAAATGATGTGAATCAACTCAAATGATTATGATGAAATGTACACTCAAACAATGTGACCAATAGCAGATGTAAACTCAACGAAGTGTTTAACATGCATGACGTCCTCTATCAAATGAAATAATTAGGTGTTCCTTTGTTAAAATACATAAAAAATTTCTTGTCCTAACAGTGATAGTGAGGAGTATGCAAACAAATGTATGACGGAGGAGTGTTTTTGTGCGCTTAACATGAGAGAAAAAGGAAAAGAAAACACTCGTGCTCAAACTTGTATCCCTAATCTCTATATTTTCCCAAAATGGATCAGTGTATGTGTGAGTGACTATCGGGACAATGCATGGGGGTTTGACATCTAATATGGTAGTTATTTCACTAGGCTCAGTTTGGTATTCAACTTCCATATAGATATCTGAGTGATTCACTTTGGAAACCAAGTCAGGAACGTGTTGGGTGTCATGTTTGTCCGGGAGGACTTCGTGGGGAACATCAACAACGTTTTCAATTACTGGAGTGAGTTCAGGAAGAATTAGAGTTTCAATTTCAGGAACAACTACGGAGATAACATCAGTGAACTCCGTGATCAAAGGGAGGACTTCGTGGGGAACATCAACAACGTTTTCAATTACAGGAGTGAGTTCAGGAAGAATTGGAGTTTCAATTACAGGAACAACTACAGAGATAACATCAGTGAACTCCGTGATCAAAGGGGTAGTTTGGAAAATAATCGGAGTGTTGTCATTGCACGAAAATTCAATCAACTCCACAATTGCAGGGGTAGTTTCAGAAGAAACGGAAGTGCATGGTTTTTCCATTTTACTATCCCAAAATTTCTTACCGGAGTTAGATTCTATCAAATCTACGGTCTGGTTAACAGTTTCCTCAATAAGAGGTTTTGATTGCATTATAGGCGGCTTATTAATTTTAACTCTGAATGGGGCCGTACAGATGGTAGCGACGTGCCCATACCCTTGACAATTGTAACACAGAATTATTGGGCTAAGTTTGGAAAAATCTCTCCTTGGCTCATTGCTCTTGGGATCGACTTAGACTAGGAAGAACTAGGGTTAAATCGACTCGGATGCTGACTAGAGGTAGTGGCACAGGAAGACTGAGAGGAATGAGTTCGAAAATCCTGACTCCAATGAGATTGTGGAATTTGGCTTCATCTAGATCTTGAACTAAGGCGTAAGCTCTCTCAAGGGTGTCTATTCCTCTAGCAAATAGTTCGGTTTGGAGGTCACTTTTCAATCCGGCTATAAACTTTAACAAGACTTTCATTGGTGCCTCTTTCTCAATGGTGCTGCATCGAGTGAACAATTCATCAAATTGAGCAATGTACTCTTTTGCAGATTTGGTTCCCTGAGTAAGACGATGCCACTTGTCGAGCAATCTATGATAGAACAATGGCGGGAGGGGTATTTTCGTTTCAGTTCGTCGGCCATTTCTCGCCAAGTTGAAATCGGTAACTCACCTCTAATATGCCTTAACGTTTTGAGGTTGGACCAATATTGGCAGACGGGTCCGGTAAGTTTCATAACTGCAAACTTGACTTTTCGCAGCTTCGTCAGGGCACACAAATTGAAGTAGCAATTCATGCCTTTCAGCCGGTCCAAGAAAGCTTCTGGGTCGAACTTACCATCAAAGGTTGGTGGATCAGGCACAGGTTGAGGTGGGGGGGGGGTCGATGAACGATGTGCCTATAACCTTGACCTTGCAGAGGCGGAGTTGCAACACACGCTTTTCCTAGCTTAGCACGCGTCTCGTTGGTTGCATTTTGAAAGGCCTCGCGGGTAGTTCTACACTCCTGGAATACGGTATCAAATCGTGCTTCTAGTTCAACGAATTTCTTAAGGAGTTCAGACTCTACACTGCCTGACATGCTGGACTCACTAGTTGACTCACTTGACTCTCCCAATCGATAGGGTAGACCTGTACGAGTGGGCATGCACTAACAGCTAAATAAGATGAATGTGTACTAACAACTAAATGAGATGACTGAATTTTTTTAAACAAATAAAGACCCAACTAAAAAAAATTTCCTAACCTAGAACCATGCTCTGATACCCAAAAATAATGCGAAACGAGACATAGGTCTATCAGAGTCAGCGATCTAAATCGAATAACAGACCGTTTCGCCAAAATTAATGATCTTCGACAGGAACTTAAATTCAAACAGTTAATGTGATAGATGGATTTAACGAGATTTGCGTTAATAATCATGAACAATTCCAAACTCAAATAATATAATCGCAATATTCATTATCATTATACCAATTCCACAATCAATATCAAATTTTCAACAGTCACATGTTCAGTTACCCTCAACTCATAAATACTAATCTAAGCAGCGAATATATGATAATAGTTTAGAGACAAGATACTCATGCAATTAACTAACCAAATAAGATAAAAAGAAAAATAAAGAAAGCGAATCCTTCGTCGGTCTGAACAGACTCGACGTGAGAGACGACGTCGAATTGGCTGATGACGCGGCGACGAACTGAGTAACGACGACGACGACGAATCTGAACAACGACGGTGGCGGCAACTCTGAGCAGCGACTAGAGTGATGGTGTCGACAAGGATGACGGGACGATAGCTATGTGATGATCTGTGGTAAGCGACTGTGGCAGTGGTAGTGTTGCTTTGGTGGGGAATTTTGCCAAACAGTTGGTGTACATGAAGACGCCAGTTGCTGGGAAGGAGGCTCGTTGGCGGTGGGAGTAGGGCGGCTGCTTGGGAGGAGATGATGGCATTAATGGTACGGCTGTTTGGGAGAAGATGATGGTGCTGGTGGTCGGAGGTGGAGATGAGGGGCGGGCTGGGTGTGGGACTGGTGATCGGGTTTAATGAAGAGGGGAAACAGTAGGCGGGCAGAGGAAGGGGAACGAGGATTGGTGGCGTGACTGTAGGGAGGCGGGACTAGAGAGGGTGGCGGTGCTGGTGTAAGGGCAACGACTTGCGAGGTTGGGGCGGTGTTGGATGTTGGCGGATGCAAGGGAGAAGAACAGGGAGGTGGAGTTGACGGCGGTGACTAGAGGAAGAGATGGAGTTGGAGACTATTTTGGGAAGCAACGGAGGTCAGAGGGGGTGAAGGGGAGGCCTGCGGGAGAGATGAGTGAGACGCGGGGTTTGCTGGTGAGATTTTAGCTAATGCAATTTTTTATTCAATAATTCAATATTCCATTTGATTACATCAGTCTCTTAAATAGAGAATTTTAAAATCTCACAAAATAAAAATCTCAAATCACTCGAACAAATTCCCTAAAATCACTCAAATGCCAAAACTAAACCAAAATTCAAAATTCAAAATTCAAATTTCAAATTTCAAAAATTAAAAATAGAAGAAAGTCAACTAAGCTAAAAACGGAAGATTGTCAATTCTTGTCCTCATCACATCTCCTGATTATAATCAGGAACTCATAAAATCATTCAAAAATAACTGCGCGTGTTCTGTTTCGAAAAAATTTCACACCCAGCTCAAATCTTCTCTTTATAACAGCTTCGATAAACAACACTAAATTGCTAGATCAAAGGTTCAAAGGTCCAAGTTGCGAACATTTTTTTTGTTAATAACAATAATTTTTACGCCACCAGATTAAGTAGCTGGCACCTGTTGATAATAAACAGGAATCATCAAGTTTTGCTAAAAAGTGACTGCATCCTGCTCTGTGCTGAAAATTCTATCAAAAAGGACACTTCTTCGGCCTCACTTCTATTCCAAGCACAGTAAGCCCACTCTTCCAGTTTCCACCTTTAACCTCCAAGAAGCGAAGATCCACCTCCCCATCATCACCACCATCATTGAAGAACTCACCCATCTCAATCTCCATCCACCCATCACTTCTACTGCTCGGAACTCTGCTCTCTCTCAAATCCTCGCTCGAACCCTCGCTTTCTGGGCCCCACACAATAGCCCTCCTACCAAAGGGTCGGGGCATTCTGCGGACCCTGCGTCGTGGGGCCCTATTGGGTTGTACGCACACATGGTGCTTAGATTCATAGGCTCCAAACTTGACTGATGATTCTTGGACTGGGAAACTGAGGCCACGAGAGTACGGGTCTAGTTTGAAGACAAGATAGGCTACGTAGTTCGTCTTTGGGGAAAGGATCCGGGTTTCAACCTTGCCGTGGATCTCGAGCCAACAGACGTTTAAGAGATAAGCCACCTCAGCAAACCTGGCGTCAAGGTTCAGTGTAAGCCTGAAGTTCGATTTTGCGAGTAACTTTTGTAAGAAGATGATAGGTAAATACTTGAGGCAAAGCATATGTCATGGAGATATCCATTGAGCAGTATGGATCCCATATCGGCTATCAAGCTATATGAAACTTTTTTTTTTCTCTCTCCATTAAGGGCATCTCCAACGCAGCGGCAAAATGCCGCTGTGTTGAATTGTTCATGCTCCATGCTGCATTTATTGTGGCATTTTGATGCAGATGAACAGTGCGACACCAAATATGGTGTCGCACTGTTCATCCGTGGTATTACTGTTCACTTTTTTTAATATTTATTTTTACCTTTTAATTGATATAAAATTAGATAAAAGGGAATAAACTGAGAATATACTGAGAATATTCTTTTTTGGTGAAAAAAATTTGGCAATGGGTTGAAAATGTATTACTGTTTGATGTGACTTTTGCACCATTTTGATGCAAAATTTGCATCATTTTGATGCAATAGGTTGGAGATGGTCTAAGCTCTACAAGACAACTTTTCTTATGACTCGCTCCATCGAGTTCCGATTATTAAGTTTATACAAGTTAACAGCCTAGCGGCCATCAACGACCACTTCTCCTCGACCACCATAATACTACAGAGGAGAAGACAGAGACCCCAAACCATTTCATTTGCCTAACAGGTAAACTAACATTCCAAAACCATTACAACCAAGAAAACCAAGCAAGGGATCCTAACCTCGTGTCAGCCGCAGAGATCCACTTCCAGTAATGGGGGGTGTCCCCCCACACAATGCCAAGCTCTCTAGCTGAAATCATATAGCACTTCGCTCCGCTTGATTTCTCCAAGTGAAAACTCTGCCCATCACCATATATTCAACCATAGACAGATAAATTAGATAAATATGTTCTCTTAAAATAAACGCGGGAGCTGCACCCAATCGAATATTTTCTTACAAAAGCAATGCCAATAGTGAAATGTGTTCTAAAAGTTTAGGGTGTTTTGTGAAAGTCAACCAATTTCAACGGTATCTGACGTTGTACTATTATTATATAGACCCCGCATCAAAATCGCACATTTACGAGATCAAAAAAAACAAAACAAAAACAAAACCTAAAATCAAGCGAAAAAATCAAGGATCATAACGCTGACTTACCATCTTACCGCCATCAACCAAGATCGGGTCACAGAGCCTAAAGTACAAATCCCTCTTCGACCAGAACTCCACCGTTTCAGCCGCTCGATCGAGGATCTCCTCGTAATCCTCCGGCAAGAACCGCTCCCAAACCGTATCGGAGTCAACGGCGGATCTGAACGACGCCGACACCGCCGCCGACCTGCAGGAGTCACGTGGCGAGGTCAGGGACAGCACGTGCGAGATGCACGCCTCCGGGACCTTGCTGAAGTCGCCATCGAATTCGGTCTCCATCTGCAAAAAATCGATTCTTTTTGTGGGTTTTTGGTTTGTTTGCGTTTGAGAAGGGCAGGCTTTGCGGGGGGTTTATATAGGAATTTGAGTGCTTAGCCTCGAAGTATTCAGCGGCCGTTCGTCGCGGGACGAGGGCAAAATGGTAATTTGGAGCGCGGAATTGCTGCGCATCTCATGCGTTACGAGGCGGTTATTAGAATTGTGGTGGTTTTACAGTTTCCTACTTGAGCATTAGTTTTTTGCACATTCAGAGCCTCGCTTTGGATATTCAATGAGACCAAAAAAAAAAAAACTCAACCTGAATTTGAAATTGAGATATAATTCAAACATCCATGAACATCTTAAACATGAAACACAAATCGTATCAGAACTTCTTGCATACGGATGCGATAGCACTACATGACTAGTTATAGTCAACAAAATTCATAAAACACAAATCGTATCAAAATTTCTTGCATACGGATGTGATAGGTGGTACATGAGTAGTTAAAGTCAACAAAATTCATGAAACACAAATCGTATCGGAACTTCTTCCATACGGATGCGATAGCTACATTAGTTATAGTCAACAGAATTCCCTCTTGCTCGTTTCTTTCATAGTCCATAATACTTTGCTCATGTTAGCAAGAGGTCTCTGTAACATTTCAATTGAAGTCTGAGCTTGAACCATAAACTTTGTTTAAACAAAAAGAAGAAAATATCATAATAGCAAATATGCGATAAAGTAAATTATGAGGTTTGTATTCCAAGTAGTATCAAACATGGAGAACAGAAGAGAATCCAACGGCTGACCACTGACTGCTTTGTCTCCTAGCGGTTACAAAACTAAATCAGACCGTAAACAGGCACGTGGGTGGGCCCACGTGACATTCAGAGGGTGACTTTCCGGGTTCGGAAATTGATAGTGCGTAAAACTATTGAATGGCGGGGGGTAAAGAAACACGTGTATGTAGCGTAGAAAGAGGCTGAGAACACATCCGCAAGCGGCTTTACTGACTCGGTCCTTTTCCTAAAAGCCCAATGAACGCCCAAAAGAGGAAAAAGGGCAAAAAGTTGAGACAGAAATTGGATCCGCTTTTGGGCATGATTTCTGTAAATTCAATATTTTAGACAGGAAAAACATTTAATATATATGTTGAAATTAAGTTAAGCTTTTGGATGAAGTGGTTCGTCACAGCCTTCTTATAGAAAAGGAAATGCTTTCAAAAGGCCTATTTTGTTTAGAGTAAATAGAAATACGTAAGTAAATAATGCGGTCAAATTTATATTTCTCATGTTTATTGCAGCACATTGTCATTGGAAAGGGTAAATCAACTTTCAATTTGAAGAATACCAGGTTAGATGCACGTACATTGCACTTCGCACTTGATTAAATATCATTATTATTTCTTTTTTCCTCTATTTCTTTACTTAACTTGGTTGTCTATAGACCTATATATATAATTAATCAGAAGAATTAAAATTATCATGACCAAAGTCAAAATTACATGGTCAACTCACATTAACTGCAATTTACAACAAATAGTACATGAACGTCAAAATCTTTTGACTCTCATCGCAATCATATGTTGTCATCTTGTAATTTGCATAAAATCACGGTATAATATTCCAACTTTTATCCCCTAAACAAGTTAGCAATCTAAAAATTTCCCCTTTAATGCGATGCCCCATGAGGCTAATAGGCTCTAAGAAAAGATCATATACCAATAAATATGGATCTTAATTATGAAAATTTTTATAATAAGATGATATATTAATATTTTATTTGTTTATGTTTTGGATTGTCAAAGTTAACCAGCTATGAAAGGACTAATTAATATATTCCACTCTAGTATATATCCTTTTCTCTTGCTATTTTTTGAGACATAAAATTGATTTATAGCTAACCTTGACTATTTCATGTAATTAGAGATATGCTCATCTTCATGTCTTTAAATTTTTTTAATGAGTATCAGACTCATCTTTATTTGAATACCTTTTTCTATCCCATTAAATTACTCTTGCAATTTAGAATTTTTTTAGCTTAACTTTCTTAGTTACATCTTCTGTCAGGTCTCATCTCTATTTCTTACGTGTAATGTTCTGTTAAAATGTAGCCTGTCAAAATAGTTGCAAGTACTGGACCCTAGATCTTTTGAAAAGATATATATTGAACATCTCATAATCAAAACATCAGAATAATTTAAACAATATCAATTTGAGTAATTTTACTCACATAATTATTTTTAATTAACAAACCTATTGAACATTTCAAAGGCTCACAATTGGTGAAGACACTAAATATTTTAAAACGGTACATATTGAACATCTCATAATCAAAACATCAGAAAAACTTACATGTGCTAAAACTAATTTATACCTCTTTTCGTTTGTATCTACAAAGTATATTGTTGGAAAGATAAAATGTTTAAAATGAAGTGCATTATATTAGAATTTAGTTGCAAATTGAGAATCCTTATTTGAGTGATTTTACACACACAATTCTTTTAATTAACGTACCTATTAAACATCTCAAAAGCCTAAAGTCCAAGTTTTCACTTTCCAAACTATCATCTCCTAGTTATTAAAAAAAAATATTTTCCACTGAATTGGTTGCTTATGGTAAAATGCTACATCTTTCCTATTTGATATAGAAAATTATTAAGCAAATGATATATCTCATGTTTAGTGTAAATAACTATGCAAACAAAGTATAAATAGTTTAAAAGCAAAATATTAAAAAAATCCCCTTACTTTAGAAAATAACCAGATAAACCCACATAACTTTAAAAATATCAAAAAGCTCCCTTACACTTAGGGGTTATCAGAAAAGCCCTGTAACTTTGAGATTTTATCAGGAAACTCAATTTAAAGTGATGGATTTAGGGGGATTTTTGGATAAAATCTCAAAGTTGAATGGGGCTTTCTAATAAAATCTAAAAGTTAAAGGGGGATTTCTAATAATCATCATACTCAAGAGGTCTTTTTGACATTAATATCTTAAAAATATACAACATAAAGGTAATCCATAAAACTATATCGGTATTTAAACTTAGGACAAAACTGGTTAGGGAAAAGAGATATAACTAGCTTTCTAAGAAGTTATCAGTTTCTAGCTAAATTATTCAAGCATTATGTTCGTGCATGCACGGGTAGGTTTGCTTTTTCTTTTTCTTTTCCTTTTTTGACTAAAATTACGGTGATGAGTAAAGTTGAGAGAATAAAACTATATTACAGACAAGTTTATAATTAACATGATCTAGGGTCAATTTTATAATTACCTCCAATTTGGGGGATTCATATTAAAAATTTTGAAATTAATATATGGGTAAATTTCACTAAATCGAACAAGTTTGGTGTTTAGAATTAAATCCTCAATATCTTAAAAAATCTAACTAAACCTTAATAACGTTTAGCAGAAATCCTCAAAATATCATTAGTTCATTTACAATCAAATGACCAAAATACACCCCAATAACCAAATAAACGTTGCATTTTTTTACTTAGCCCCCAATTTTTTTTAGCAAAAAATTTCAAATACCAGATGTTTATAATTTTCATTTTTTTACAATTTTGTTTGTAATTATTAGAATTTTGAACAGGTTGATTTCAATTTTTAGAATTTGAAGGGTTTGTTTCTAATTTTAGTTTTTTCAAGGTTTGTTCATACTTATTATAATTTCAAGTTTTGTTGTAATTTTATTAGGAGTCATTTGTAATTTTTTTTAATTTAAAAGGTCTATTTATAAGTCTTTAGACTTTTAGGGTGTTGTTTGCAATTTTAAAATGCAAAGGTGCTTTTTGTCATTTTTTACTTTTTATGTTGGGGGTTGCTGTAATTTTCATATTTTTAATGCATTTTTTATTGATTTTTAAAGGGTTTTTTGTACATTTTAAATTTTATAGGGGATTATTTGTACTTTTTGGAATTTTTAAGAGATTGTTTGTAATTTATTAATTTTTTGTGGGTTATGGGATTATTTATAGTTTTAGAATTTTAAGATTCCTTTTTTCAATTTTAAATTTTCAAGGATTCGTTTTTACAATTTTAGATTTTTAAGAGGGCTATATGTTTATTTTTCAAGGTTTATAATTTTAAGTGGGTTTTCTATAATTTTTAGGAATTCAAAAAGGGGTTGCTTCTAGTTTTTAAAATTTTCTCTGTTATTTGTAATTTTAGATTTCTTAGGTACATGTTTGAAATTTTTCATATTTTTAGGTTTTTTTGTAAATTTATGGGTGAACTCGTGATACGGGTGTATCTTCTCTTCGGAACTTAACGATCCTCATAGGAGCTTGAGGATAGATGATTCTCATGATAGCATGAGAATATGGGTGTAAAACAGTACAGTGGAACGCAGGTGAAAGCGTGGAACGGGACGACGAGCAGCAGATTCGAAAAATCTAGTTTTCAGCTCGTCAGTCGACTCATACATGTATATGAGTCGACTCATCAGGTTGAGTCGGCTCATGCCTGTCATGAGTCGACTCAAGAACTCAAGCCCTGTTAGCAAAAGTCTCTGACCAGTCGACTCATCAGTTATGAGTCGACTCATATGAGGTCATGAGTCGACTCATCGGAGCTTTTCAGATTCGTTAAGGACTCTATTTACGTTTTTTCCTGTTTGGGTTAAGCTTGGTTATTTACCACTTTATCACCCTCGTTTGTACACCTATATGAGAGATTGTTTTAGGGTTTAAAACAATCAGAGAGTTTAATCAATAGAGATTAGATTGTAATTGAGATTTGGAGAGCTTGTTCTTCAATTCTAGAGTGAGATTGTGAGACATTGTAAAGTGCATACTCATAATCTAGAGAAGGTATTTTCCTTCGTCCAAAAACCTGAGTTATTCTTGTGTTCTTATTGTTTTCTCCTCAACCCACCTTTGATAATTCCACGATCAAAGGTGCTCGCATGGCAACTCGTATCAACTTGTAAATCAAAATGATTTGAGGCATATATACTTCCCTTGAGGATTAGATTTAGTGGATGTAAAATTTCGGGTAACACCATTATGGAAGTTAAGTGCACAAAATCAAAATGCTTTGGATGTTTTCTGAAATTATCAAACATACTGAGGATTTAGTGAGGGTCGCAAACATTTTGGGAGTTTATTCTCAATTCAAAGTGATGGGAGGTTTATCGAAATTTACTTTTTAAAATAATTCAGGAGGGGATACATAACATTTTTTAGGTTTTCTAATTGTTGATAGTTACAATTTATTTAGAACTAACAAAGATTTGATATTAAATTTTCTATTTTTATGGATAAAAATAGTATTAATTTAATGAGAATTCTAAGGAAGATAAAATTAGTTGAACACATGTCATCTTCTAGTAGGATAGAATACTAGTTCACTATTTGCTCTTTTTCATATTATATATTGGTTAAAGATTTTATCTATAATTTAAATATATATTATTAGTTATGATGAGATTAAAATGTAATATCTAAAAGGGTTAAGGGTAGGGGTGTTATCGGAGCGGATACGATTCGGATATGACACTTACCATATCCATATCCGCTTCTTATAAACGGATACGGATCATTCTCGGTAAGAAAAAATACTAACCATATCCGCACTTACCGAAAACGGATACGGATCGGATATTTGAGAATCAGATCGGATATGATCACGGATATAAATAGATATTCACGTATAATTAGAATTACAACCAAATAGGTAAATGTATGTGGTTGTAGGCTTCTCTTTAATTCACATATAATTAGAATTACTAAAATTGAGCACAAATCTATTAGACATAATCTTCATCCAAAACCTTCAGCAGCACAACCAATGACACAAACATTTCACAAGACGACCATAACACAACATTTCACAAGAGGACTAAAGTTCAGACAACCATGACACAATAAGTTCATACAACCAACTAAAACAATAGTTCAGACAACCATGACAAACATTTCACAAAAAGAGAACTGAGTCAACTGACACTACTCTTGAATCAACAGCAAGCAACATTTGAACAACTTCTCTGCTGCGTCCTTGTAGACCCGTCCGTGCTGAGCCATCTGACACTACAAAATGCTTGATTCCCCAGATACTTACCTGCACAGGGTAATTTATTAGTTTAACCAAATGTTTGATATAGTGCCTTATTTCACATGCTTAATTTTTGTTCGATGACTTCAGAATACGTATACAAACACTAGAATGAACAATCACCATTTCACAAACTCAACCCCCCATTACAGCAAGTACAAGCAACTAAAAAGGTTCTCCAATAAACACAACACCAAAAACTCTATTATTATCAAAATTCTCAACTCCTCATACAAAATGAACTGAGCAAACATACCCAGATGCTAAATTCCACCCAGCAAGCAAATCCAACATGACACGCTCAAAGAACTAAAAGATTCACACATGCCCACATGCCAAATTCACCAAAGGTAGCAAATTAAATCTTGGGAAAATAAATAGTCCAACTATTTTCACACGCATAGATGCTAAATGCAATTAAAAACCCCAAAACCAAGAAATGAAATCATAAAAAGCTTACATTGTTTCCTTTCCAAACTTCATAGACTCGCATAGCCATTGAAAAATCGAACCAGCAATCGACCTACGCTGGAAGAAAATCGAATATTTGGAACTCACGCATCCTACATCGCCCTCTCCATTGCAATAGGGTTTTGATTGAGCTCTTAACTTGGAAACAGCCAACCAAAAGAAAAATTTTAGGGGTTTTCTTTTTCTTTTGGGTTTTTCATTTTAAAAACCCAAAGTTTCACGTTGATTTATTTCTTTTGGGCTGAGGGAGGATATTTTCGGCTGTGAGATTGCTGGCGAACGGCTTGAGACTGGAGAGAGAGAGAGAGGCGGCCTAAGGCTGGAGACTGGAGGCGGCCTGATGGCTGAGGGAGTGAGGGTGAGGGCCTAGGGTTTTTTTCGTTTTAAGTTTTGGTTTTGGGTTAGCGGGTTTGTAACAATAAATTTGGGACCTGATTACCCGAATCACTATTACATTACGGATATCCGTATCTGCAACCCTCATATCCATTACCGAATCCGTATCCGGGAAAAAATCCAAAACCATATCCGTATCCGTATCCGTATCCGCCTGGTTTCAAAATTAGCCTACCATATCCGTATCTGTTCGGATACGGATGCGGATCGGTTCGGATATATCCAAACCGTTAGGCACCCCTAGTTAAGGGTAATATTGACTATAAAATTAGTTTGTGAGGAATTATTAGGAGTAGCTCCACCCTCGTTGCCCAGAAGGAATATAAGATTGAAGTGGCTAAAAGATACTTTCTCGCATTCATTGCCAGGTGATGCATTCTAAGAAATGATCGAGTAACATACACGTGTATATATTATGCACATGATCGGGACACTTCCATTTCCCTATGCCAGTAAAGATAAAGTGCTTTTGAGGTAATATAATTTATAATTTGAATGTATATAATTGAATTGTTTACTTGAATTATTGTAATGTATTTCTTTCATTATGATAGGTGGTTATCACTTCTCGAGAACTTGGACCCTTGTGGGATATTATCATGGGGTGGTGTTGTTTTAGCATATCTGTACGGAGAAATGTTCAAGGTGACTTTCAGTCAAAATAAAGAGCTTAATCACATGATGTATGACTTTATTATAAGTTTAGACATGGGAGAAACTTGTTATGAAACAAAGATTATGTGAGACTCGAGCTTTAGATGCACCATTTCCACTTGGCTACAGGTCAATACTTCTGAATCTAGCCAATGCATAAATATTTTTGAATTATAGTAGCGATATTAGATACTAAACTTTGATCATTCATACATATGGAATATCCAAAAATGCTATGGTAAGACCCCGACAAAATAGTCAGACTTTTACAGAAACAAGCTTAATCACATGAATATTTATGAGGTATAGAATTTTGTTTAAGAAATTTAATCTACAACAAATTTTTAACGAGATACTAATATGTGAAAATATTTTCTAGTTCAAGTGGGAGCCATATCATGATCACCTAGCTCATCTACCACCAATTTGCACGAAGGCCCAAGTATATGGAGAGCAAGAGCTCATCTCATACGCTTGTGGATCGTATGCTTAGACAGTTTGGTTTTGCGCAATGCATTCCAAAAAATAGTTGAAAGAATAGAGAGAAATGCCAAGAAAGGCGAGCATCAAATAAATTGAGCAAATATGCATCATGAGTACATATATTGATGGATGATAGACATTTAAGTATCGTGGAGGAGATTGATCTTCATCTTCTAGAACCAGATTATATTAGGTGGTATTGGAGCGCTACTGGAAGATGGATAATAAATCAGATCACGGATTTACTCGATGAACAGCAACAATATGCCCTACAACATATACATGCATATGGGTATAGATGAGAGAAAACTTGTAGGTTATTTACTAGCAAGTCCACTTGTTTCGTATCGCTACAAATTGCTTATATATGTAACTTTTTGACTTAATTGCATATAAATGCTGTAGATGTTATTGAGGCTATTGCAAATAAGGGTCTAGCACTTTTTGTCGCGGGAACAGATCCAAGAGTACATGCATCTCTATATTAGTGTATAGTGAGGAGGGTTTATAGAGTTTTGCATCGAACTCATGAATATTTTCATGATGATAGAGAGGTGATTGTGAAAGAGGATCTTATATACGTATGACGACCAGATTGACGGAGACGAGAAGGATCTTGTAGGAATGATGATGAAGTTGGACCGTCGCAACTACACACACAACCGGACAACAAGCTCATGCAAGCTCAAGTCCATAGAGGATGACGACGATCTGAGTGGATAAGAAGAGAGAGGCAAAGGGGAAGGGGTGGTATTCTAGGTTGTATGTGATCGATTTATGAATTTTCTGTATGGAGTCTATTTAAATTATCAATATAAGTTATATATAAATCAATACACTTAATATCTTTGGTTTGGTTATAATGTTTTGGTGTATGGAGATAATATCTATTGGCGCGATGTTTTATCAATTGCATTTTGTTGCGATGTTTTGGTTTTGGTCGTGGAAGACAATATGCATTTATATGTTTAGCTGTCTATTAAGTTATGTACAAGAATTTATATGTTTGGATATGTACATGAGGTGAATTGAAAACTTTAGAAATTTAATATGCACATGAGATATTTTGTACGCACAAGAGATAATCGATAAACAAGCGTGCAAGTACACGGGACTACTAGTCCTATGTATTTTCTAGTTCTATTTGCAAAATACACGAGAGTGGTAGTCTTGTGCATTTTCTGACTTTAATAACTTTTGTAATTAACGCTCAATAATTACACGGGACTCGTAGTCCTGTGTATTTCAAAGATGATTTTTTTGCAAAATCGATCTCTTTTTGGCTAGCCTTAATGGCATTGGCCAAAAAGAGATCGATTTTGCTAATTATTTAGCCAAAGGGCCATTTTTGCTAATTATTTTTAAAAACAGTCTTTTTAAAAAAATCTCCTTTTACATATCGATGATCACATCAATATAGCTATTAAGCATCTTGTTTCTACATAAAACTTTCACCCTATAGATCCCATAAATAAGTTTCTAGTGAATCAGTAAGAATCATTTGTAGATATTTTTCTTTCCTAGTTCATACCAATCGTCAAACAAGAAGCCTGGTCCATCCTGACATGAAACCAAAAATGATCTTCGGGCACCTCATGAACGTAAACTTTGCATCATGAATGCGCACATTATGATTTACCAGCCATTAAGTTTGCGTCCCTTTCGTTGAAATTCAATCCTTCTAGAATTATTGCATGTGCATCATACATGACACGAAATCAAATCAAGCATTATTAAAGAAACAAAACTCTGCCAGCTTGCTTGGACATCTTAAAAGTCAAGGTTATCCATGAAACAGATAGGTCAACCGAACGCAGAAGAAAAACACAGAAACACGAGCAATTTAAGAAAAATAAAAAATTTTAAATTTTAAATGTGATTACGAACATCAGAATCAATGGTAGACTTGTTAGAAACAGATATTTTTGTCGCATCAAGTAACTATGAGACAAGTCTATGACAACATATATCTGTCCAGGAACAGAATACATTGCAGATTTAAAAGCGATCCAGATGCATTCAGTTTTGGGGGGGGGGGGGGGGGGGGGGGGGGGGGGGGGGG
>BQKN01064947.1:712736-743847 GCA_022839385.1 Asparagus kiusianus | reverse complement strand
TGCATGAAAGGAAATAAATATACAATATTGTAATTATCATGCATATAAACAAAAAGAATAAACTCATAATATTTCTCCCCCTTTGACAACATCAAAAAAGGAAAACCAACAAGAATGAAGAGAACAAAAGCTCCCCCTACCTATAAGCATGGGTGAGTATAAAACAAGTATAGGGATTGCTCCCCCTATCAAAATACTTATAGAATATATATAATAAAGATCAAGGCAATCATATGTGAGCAAGTATAAATGAATATGCTAAATATCACTCATATACTAGAAGATAATGAGAACACATATGGGTGTACTATTGAAATAATGTGTCTCAAAATATAAACATAAAAATCATGTATAAAAATAGATTTATGAAATCAAAAGAAAAGAAACATGAAAATCATACAAAATGTTTTCAAATGAAAACAAATCGACCAAATGAAATCATAAATAAAATTTTAAGCTCAAAAATAATGTTTGATCAATAAAAAAAATTTCTTTGAAGAACTTGATCAAACCACTCATAGAATACATTATAAAGCATATTTGAAATTTGAATCATCTATTTGTACTATATAATAAATTCAAAGCATCAAATCAAAACAAAATTTTTGACAAAAGAGATGCGAGAGAGGCAATAATATATCAAGCTCTTAAGCTTGTTCTAACCCATATAAAGATTATTAGTTCCCGGTAAACAAGATTTGTTAATAAACACTCAATAAATCTGGAGGGTTATATAAACACAAACCTCTCATCAAAATCGAAACTAATAAATATTTAAACAAAAGAATTGATCAATAAAAATTGTTTTCATATTTAAAAATTTCAAAGCATAATTTTCAAGACCAAGAAAAAAGAAAAATAAAAATACTAAAATTCTTGGTTTAAAATCAATTTTGTTTTGGTACCCAAGTATTTTTAGTACCAAAAGATTTAGGGTCATGACCCCTATCATTTAAGCTCAAAGCCCTTGGGTTATGAAGCCATTTGGGTGCATTTAATGCACTAACGCGGTCAAAGCAATAATCACTCAAATGACTATTCCGATTGTAATATGTACAATGAAAGGGATCCATTTATTTTTGTGGACCATTAGCTCATGCACGAGAACCATTTGCAAATAAAGATTGTCTTTTAGAAATATTTTACAAATGAGAAACATTCTTAAACAATGATCTATTTGGAACATATTACAACTTAAAAGCTTTTTGTATATCATAACAAAATTTTGCAAGATGTCCAAACCTACCACAAATATTACATTTAAAAACATATGGTCTACTAGAAGCATTTGACAAATGAGATTTTAAATCAAAATAATATTCGGCTAAATGACCAAAACGACCACAATGATCACACTTGAACACACTAGCATGCTTATGATGAACTTTGTGAGAATGAGCATGTGAATGTGTAAGTGTACAAGATGAAGAAGCTATATGAGATGCACATGAAGTATTAGAATTCTTATGTTTGTGTGCATCATAGTAAAATTTAGCTAGATGGCCTTTACGGACGTAAATAGAGCACTTGTAAACTTTGCTATATATGTGTGCATAATGAGTGGATGATTTTGACTTAGACTTGGCACATATATCCATAAGCTTCTTATGATTATTAATGCATGTATTAAGAGTTGAGTCTAAGGATGAAATGTGATTTTTAACAAAATTCAACTCATCATTTGGCACATATGCATTAACATTAGAAGTCGAACATAAATAATCATTTATAAAAGAAGCAGTATCATTTTCTATGTTCTCTACTTCTAATATGACATTATCTTTTTCATGAGATAAGCTAGAAATGGATGATGTTAATTTTTTATTTTCCAAATTTAACAAGTCATTGTTTTCTTTAAGCATAGTATTTTCTTTTGTAATGACATCAAATTTGGACACTAGCTTTTTATGATCGGATTCTAAATTAACATGCTTGCTTTTCAAATCAATAAAATATTTATGCAATTTGTTATAGACATGCAACAATTTTTTACTAGCACAAACAAGTTCATCACTAGATAAATCATTATCGGGTTCGGAACCGCATACCACACTAGGGTTAATGCCTAGTGGCCATGTGCATGAAGAAGCCCCAATATCACTTGAAGAAGAATCCTCCAAACTATATCGGATTTTCTCCAAGTTGCATTGATGTGCTTCTATGAATTTCCATAAATTGTAAGCACTATCAAAATAAACAAACTTGTTAGACATAGATGAATCAAAAGCATTTAGCAAATATTATAACAAAATATTATTCATTGTAAATATTCTATGATCATTTTTATTCCACTTGGATTTCTCCGTAGTGGGCATAATATAAGAATCATCTATAATTTCCCATAAATCAGAATATTTAGATCAAACAAATAGCTTAAATCTAACACAGAATTGGGCATAAGGGAAATTATCTAATTTTGGAGCAATATTGATGGCATAACCTAAACTAGGTGCACCGTGCATATCCATAATATATGTATATATATGCAAGCAAGATAACAAATGAAATCTAAACAAGATTAGCACAAAAAGATAACTTGGATCTTTAACTCAAGGCGATTAGACCTTAAATCAAAGAGCACCAAGCTCTGATACCAATTGTTAGACCCTAGAGGGGGGTGATTAGGGTCTTATGCTAATCTAATCCGATTTAAATACCAATTAAAATTAATTCAAATATTATTGTATGTTGAAAAATTGTAATGAAGAGAAGAAAATAAATTTGACTTTGATTTCTTTAATCTCGGTTACAATTTGATTACAAAAGAGAGGAGAACGAATTTGATTCTCTCCTTTTGTTTAAAACTGGGTTCTTCTTAGTAGCGATGGAGTGCCTCCTTCGAATGCTCGCGTCGAAATTGCTCTCCGTTGACGATCCGACCGTACTATCTCGTGGGAACGATTGAACTTCTATGGAAAGTTTTATAAGTAACTCTTTGACGAGTTTAAGAACTCTGAACGAGTTAAAACTCTATGTATAGAGTTGTTAGAACCGAGGATTCGGTTAATGACCAAGCGAATATTCTGCTGTTGAAGAATCCTTTCAGATTTGATCTTCTGAACTTGATTCGAAAATCCTATATCCAAGGATTTCGTCTCCCTTGCCTCTCTGTGCAGTTGAGATCCGAATCGCCTCCAAACCTGTGCGGTTTAGATGCTGGAAAAAATCCCCTCCTTAGCTCACTTTTTCATTCCAAAAAGTCAGCCCTTAACTCAGTTGAGTTTGTTGAGTTTTTATAGGGGGATCAGAGGCTGTAACTGTCCTCTAAATCTGCTCCTAAGTGGGTGTGATTTCCTCAGATCGTGGGGAAAACAGTTCTGGAACCGTTCGACTCAGGTTTGAATGAGTCAAACGCCCAATCTGGCGTTCAGAACCCCAACTCCGCATCTTAGAATTAAGACGCGAGGTTGGGTGTTGACTGAACACCAATGAACACGAGGGTCGCTCGTGTTTTGCTTGTTGCAGCTTAGAAACGCTGAGGTCGGATGTTGATTAAACCTTAAGAACGCGAAGGTCGTTCGTGTTTGACTTGTTATAACTTGGAAACGCTGAGGTCGTGTGCACTTCCAGAGTTGTAACGCGGGGATGACTTCCGCGTTTTAGAAGAAGTTGGTTGACTTGTAACCTCTTCTGTAAGGTGTTGCGAGGACCGTCGTTCAGTAATCCTCGCTTGAGCTGTTGTGGGGTGTGAAAGTCGTCAAATTGTAACTCTCACTGTTGATTGTGAAGACCACTGAATAGAGTTTTCATCAGCTGTCGGAAGCGTCGTTGAATTGTAACCCTTCTTGATCTGTGTGAAAAGTCCTCTATTCGTAACCTTCGTTTGTTGGCACGAAAGCTATCTGATTGTAGCTTTTATTGTCGGAACTTGATGGGAATCAGTGAATATTTGCCCACAGCTCTCTACCAAGCAACTCACCAACTAAGTCCAACCTTTTATTTCTGAAATAATTACACTGCTTATCAGCATCTCTAATAGTTGCTAATATAATATTGGTCATGTTGCTGTCGCAACCATCAAGATCAATTATCTCAAATATGAGGTCGTGTTTGTAGCGATTATAATGCTGCGGATGCAATGATTTAGAAATCTCTTCTGTTTCGATTGTAAGGATGAATTCTGCTTCTCGATTTGAAGGAACCATTGCCTTGTAATATTGTGGGGATCAGCCAT
Organism: Asparagus kiusianus; assembly: GCA_022839385.1. Taxonomy (NCBI): domain Eukaryota; kingdom Viridiplantae; phylum Streptophyta; class Magnoliopsida; order Asparagales; family Asparagaceae; genus Asparagus; species Asparagus kiusianus. The sequence continues at coordinate 739,673 of BQKN01064947.1, read as the reverse complement.
CTATTGTGATTTTAGACAGCCTACAGAACCCCCTCCAAAGTTTTCGAAAGTTCACGGTTGACTGGGACGAATTTTCGGAATACTTTGGATCCCAAAATTTCATGGATTGATTGTCCACTCCGTCTGATTGGATCCCAAAATCTGCTTATACCCATCTGATAGACTCCCCAGTGGAGTCGCTTGTTGCTTTTCGATTTTGGTGACTTTGGTGGCTGACCTCAATTTTCCTCCATTTATTTGAGGTCTTGTTGATTGTAACGCGTAGGTGAACTCTGTGTCTGAGAGTTTGAACGCGTAGGTGAACTCGAACGCGTAGGTGAACTCTGTGTCTGAGAGTTTGAACGCGTAGGTGAACCTCGCGTTTGTAATTTCAACCAACTTGAACGCGAAGGTCGAGTTTGGGCGGGATTCTGGCCTTGAATCGCGTCCGTTACGATTTGACAGCTCACAACTATCTATAAATAGACCGCTGGGGGTCAAATCAAGAGTCATTCGACTCTTCTTGAAATTTTAACGAAAGTCTTCGTTCTCATCTCCGGCGAACATCATCCTTCTTCTCTTCCGACTAGTATCTATGGCACCCAAGAGGACTGTCACTCGTCCCTCCAAGTCCGACGTCGTCGCAGCTCAGGGGTTGGCACCGTCTGCGTCGGCCGGCGACACTGCTGCTCAGGTGAACATTCCGCCCTCACTTCCTTTGATCGGTGGTGAGTATGACCTCCGTGATCATTAAACTTGCTTCGGCAAGTTCTGATCTTTGGATCAACGAGGAAACTCGTTTCGATAACGCGGGGCTGGACTCCGTCGTTTGGTATTTTTTTTGACGAGGAGTTCGACCTCCGCGTCTTACATTGTTGACGCGAGGCTTGTCCTTCGCGTCTGAACTTTGTTGACGTGAGGCTAGACCTTCGCGTCTGAACTTTGTTGACGCGAGGCTCGACCTTCGCGTCTGAACTTTGTTGACGCGAAGCTCGACCTTCGCGTCTTTAGTCTTCAAGTTTGACCTCCGCGTCTGAGATCTAACTTTTTCCTTTGTTTTTACAGTGCGTCATACTACTGAGCCTCTCCCCTTTCGCCATCATTTTGGACATGAAGGTGGTGTGGACTCAAATATGACATTCAACCTACGCCAAGAACTCCCAGTTTTCCGAATCAAGGATAAGAGTCGCGCGGAATTAATCACCCAAACTTCTCCTGAGACCCTTAGGATATTGGTTACGGATGCTCGATTTGAGAACCCGAGCCGCAAGCCAATAGTTAAACCTGAATTCCTCTTTAGGGATTATGTTGACTTCGAGGTCGGCACTGCTTATGATGGGGACTATAAGTGGCTGCGGAAAGTTGGGGACCACAACCTTTTCTTGCCCAATATGGAGAGGATGTTCCCCATATCCTACTTTCAATGCGCTTCTATCCCAAGGCGTATGGATTGGCCTCTGGTTAAGGATCAGGATGGAGTTGTTCTTAGAACCCTAACTTTTCAAGGGGTCCGCATAGTTGGTTACAACCGACTGGTGACAGCTTTACGGCCAGGGTTGTTTGCCAGGGAGTACCCTATCGGCAAAGTGGCTAGTCCAGCAAACACCTTCGTCAAGAATTTTTTGGCCCATAAAGGAGAATTTCCCACGCAAGGATTTAGAACTCCTGGCTGGGTTCATTCTCCGGTGACAGGGTGGTGGACCCGGATGACCAAGTTCGTTTTGGACGAATTGGATGCGCCTCTCACTCAAGCTGGCTTGAAGATTCCGGTACGGGCCATCAAGTTCGGTATTGTTCAGAGCCACTTTCATTTCTTCTCCATATTGGAGAAGTATAATCCTGAAACTTGTACTTTCTTCACCCCTGTGGGGGAATTAGGCTTCGCTCTCCACGAGATGCATGAAGTCTCGGGTCTTCTTCTTGGGGACTTACCGTACGAAGAATTTGTTCCGGGATCGGCAGAACTTAAAATTTTAAAGAAAACGAGCCTTGAAATTTACTCCACCTTATGGGAAGTCATGTGTCACTTCCACATCTGTATGCAACAGACAGGGGCTCGAGGAAGCGGCATTAAGCAAGTGTCTTGGGCGGAATATTTATTCCAGAACTTGACCAATAAGGGAGCCTCAGTGTCCAAGTTATCTGCAAGCACTTTGGAGGAGGTCCAGGCCCGAATCGACGATGCTACTTCTCATTATACCAATGAGGCCAAGGAAGATGTTTTCCCGGTTCATATGGAGTTTGAAAGTTTCCACTACCAAGCTTTGCTCCCTATTTCTGATACGGCGCTCTTGGCTGGATATTTGATGCTATGGCTCAAGCGGTGCGTCGTTCCTACCAGGCCGATCGATGCTCTTGCTATCGAGGTGATCTACCCTGTTGTTCTCCTGGCGCATGGGAGACCATTGAATCTGTTGTACGCCATGGTGGGTCGTTTGCAGAGTGGTCTGCGGGAGTTGGCCTTGGATTTTTTTGACATCACCGAGGTGGAGTCTGGGAGCCACAAAGCTTTCAAAACTCCCAATCCCCGGATACTATTGCCATATACCTATCCGATGGCTTGGTATGTGCTCCACTGTCCTCCCCTAATGAGTGCGGCCTCTCCCCCGGGGGACTCATTCATCCCATTTGTGCAACGATTAGAATCTGCAAAATGGGAAGGGGGATACATGGTTAGAATTCGACAGATTTTATCGCGAGACACCCACTACCACATATGGTGTTGTTTCCCCGATTTTAAAGGCGGCGTCTATGGAGCAGAATATCAGGACGTAGCAGGTCCTAATGGATTCACTCAGCTGAGCGGGGGTATTTTTCATTGGCTGCTCTCTATTAGGCCAGGTTACTTGATCTTCCGGCAAGATGCTCACTGTTTCCTCGAGCCCTACCAGCCCTATAGGTTCGCTCACCAATTTGGGTATGATCAATTGTACGTTGGGAACCCTCGTCCTTAACTCTCAGCTATGGGTAACATATATGAAGGGGCCAAGGCTTGGTACTATTCTGTGGCAGGTTGTACCAGAGCGACTTTCAGGCTTCCCCACAAAACACCCAACTCCTATACCTCTATGAGCTTCTGCAATTGGTATTTCGCCGCTTCCCGGACTCCCAATTACAACTTGAATTCATCTTGCCTGAAAGACATTAGGCATATGTATGCTTCAAGGAGGGGGTCAAAGATATCCCGCTTGAGGGGAATTGATGAGTTCTTATCCATTGAGAATCAGCCTGCTGGACAGGAAGAGGAACAAGCAGCTGAGCCTATTCCAAGGGAGGAACAACAAGTGGTTGAGTCTCCCACGACAAGAGCGGCGGGGAAAAGGAAACTCTCTGCGAATGAAGCCGGCCGATACGATAAACAGATCCGTCGAAAGCTGATGGTTGATTCTCCTCCCCCTAAAGGCCAGCAAAAATCCAAGTTGATGGCTGATGCCATCAAAGCTGCTGAAGATGAAGAACAACAAGAATCTTCCGTTGCGGGCCTGCCACGTAGAACTGGACTTCGTTCTCATGGCCCGACCTTATCAAGTGAGGCTTCTTCTTACCATCCTACTGAAGACGAAGAGGACGAATTAATGGCTGCAGATGCAGAATCTGCTCCAGTGATGGACCTTCCTAAGTCTCCTGTATCGGAACAAAGGGGTATCGAAGAGAATCTGTCCCCTTCTCCTTCAGTATTAATGTCACAAGCTGGTGATTTAGTGCCCAGTTCTACAACGGGACTTATGACTAAACCAGCTATCGGCACAAGTCTTCCTGAACCTACCGCTACCCGGGATGATGAGGAGCGAGTTGATTATGAAGGCTCCTCGATTGGTGATGAAGCTGACGAAGATAGAGGTGGTGAGGATGCTGAAGTTAGCAACTTGCCAGGTGATGATGTGGAAGATGAAGAGCATAATTCCATGGACGACATAACCATTTTTGATGATGATCCCAAGGCTCCATCTAATAAAGCATCTGGTTATACTCCTTTCTATCTCACCGGTAAGCTTAGTTTGTTTCGACTTATTCCGCACGCTCTTTCCGCATTCTGACCGTTTTTTCGTGCAGGTTCACCTACTCCTGGGACTACTTCTGCTGCTCCTTTAGAGCAAGAACCTGCACTGGCGTCGACTCCTTTGCCAGAGCAACATTTACCTGGCTCATCCACGACAGCTGCTTCACCGGCCACGTTACCCGAGACTACAGTTGCGATTCCTCCTTTGGAACAACAGCTCGTGCCGGTGTCAGCTCCTGCGCAAGAGCAGCCTTTACCTGCCTCATCTACTGTAGTCGCTTCACCTACTGCATTGCTAAAGATCTCACTTACTCCAACAGAGGCACGGCCAAGCACATCTCAGGCAAGGGCGATGATGGCTTTGACCTCAAGCCCCTCACAATTAAATGTTTCTACCGCTTCTGCAGCTTCAGCGCCAGGATCCCCTGCACCAATTTCGATGGCTAGAGGGGCGTCTTCGGCTGCAGTTTCCAGTCTCGCCGACGCACCTGAATTTCTTCAGATCTCTCTGGTATATCTAAATAGCCTCACGAAGACGGTGGTTGAATACATGGTGAATGGCCGGGGAACTTTGAACTCCTTTCGACCTCTTCTGGAGGCCGGCTTGAATGGAGTTAGGAGTGTGGGCAACACTCAGTGGTTCGATCGCTGTTCAGAAATTATTCTCCATTTGGAAGAACAATTACAGCGTTTTGAAACATTGGGCCACAAAGAGCTTCAGCCGCAAATCATGTCCACTTTGGCTGGTCTTCAGGTCGCCGAAGTAGCTCGCCGAGAAGCGATGGAACGGGACTTAGCTGAGAAAGAGCGTCAGATTGCGGAGCTTCGTGAGCATAACATTCGGAAGCGAGAAGAATTAGAACGCTTAACTGCTTCCATGAATTCGCTTCGGGACAGACTTATTGAAGCTGAAGCCGAAGTCTTACGATTGAAGGCTGAACTTTCCCGCGAAGAAGGCGTTGTCAATATCCTTAGTATCCAGAATGCAAACAGTACTTTGGAATATCATTCACAGGCCCAAGCCCTAGCACAGGCCAGGAACGAAGTGGCGGCCATCGTCATACCCAGTGAGGATGAACTCCGGGCGAAGGCTGAAGCCATGGTGCGAGCTACTCACGAGGAGGAGTTAGCTGAAGTTAAGTCTCAGCTTATCTCTTTTAATCTAATGCGTGAGTGAATATGGTTTTTTTTTGTAATGTTCTTTTGACAAGAACAAGTTTGTTTTGTATCACTTTCTTCTAACTCTTGAATAAAAAGTGATATTGATCCCTCATTGTTTCTTGCATTTGTCATGTTTTGATTTTAAGTAACAAATCACGAGAAACGCCCGAGGTGCATTCATGACCTAGTATAGTGTAGGATCTGAAATAGATACACTAGAACACTAGAGGGGGGTGAATAGTGTTCTTTTAAAATTATTGCAAAGTAGATAATAAATTGCAAAGAAAAATGGCAATCTCAGAAATTTGCAAACACAAACACAAGGATTTTATACTGGTTCCACCAAACCGGTGTACATCCAGTCCCCAAGCAAATCCCACTTGAGAGTTTCCACTATGATTTTGAATAAACTTACAAAATCAAACGCAAACCTGACCAATTTGCAAGTCCCTGCAAATTGCAACACCAATTGACAAACACCTTGCCAATTTGAACACCAATCTCTAAGCCAAGAGATTAACCCTCTCACAACCGAGAGAAAAACTTGTTGAAGTAATAACACAATGATCCTATAAGCCTTGAATGTGTAATGAAGTGTAGCAGTGGCTTAGGATTCTTTTAATCTATGTAAAATTGCCTAATTGATTTGTATTTGATGAAAGTATATAGGCAAATTCAGAAACTCTTCTTTTTCAGAAAATCAGAATGTTTTTCACTTGAAAAATTACTCAAAAATCAAAGCTTATAGGTATGTAAGTCTCTGCAATTTTTCTGAACAAATAACCTATTTATAGCCCTTGAAAAGACAAGTTTTTAAACTTTAAAAACGTTTAAAAACGGCTATAAACAGTCAGATATTCAAATATTGAAAAACTGGAAAACTGTCTTTGTAGTCGACTACTGTAGTCATTAGTCGACTATACTGAGTTCAGACAGATTCTGTGTTTTCGGAAAATTCTCTCAGTAGTCGACTATAATGATCATTAGTCGACTATACTGTAATTTGACAGAAACTTGAAAACTGAGATTTTCTTCAGTAGTCGACTACTGTTAACATTAGTCGACTATACTGTAAACAGACAGAAACTTGTATTTGAGTTATATACAGGAGTAGTCGACTATTATCCTAATTAGTCGACTATTAAGATCAAATATTCAGAACTAATGAGTTTTTATAATTAAGTTTTAACTACTATTCTAATGGTTAACATAGGGGATTTCTATAGTTAACTAACACACTAAGCCTGTGTTAGTGTGTTCTAAAATTGAGTGTGTGTACGTGTGTGTGTGATCAAGGCTTGTACAAATATTCTAAGTAAAGAAAAAAAAATTCAAATACATTATCTTTTGTTCTTTATTTTCTTCACTTCAAAATGCCTTGATATCCACTTGCACTTGTACATATTCTGATATTGAAATCTGCATATGAAAGTTAGTGCACACACATTGTATAAATTGTTATCATCAAAACACTATCATGGAGATATGATATTCAACATTCTCCCCCTTTTTGATGATAACAAATAATTTATGCCAAGGTATGTATTTTAGAAAACAGGTTAAAAAAAAACATAATGAAATACTCCCCCTGCATATATGCAAAATAAGTCTATAGCAGTACAATTATGTAACATAAATATGTCTCCCCCTTTGTTATCAACAAAAAGATGAAGCTAAACATAACATAATTTCTTCTACATGAGCTAAAACTTCAAACAAATCATCTAGGTTATGAACATAATCTATAACTTCACCCATCCAAATAGGTAAGCAAAGACTTGCCATAAAGATAAAAAGTTCCACAATGTTCATCACCATGATCTGTTTAAGATATATATCACATGTATTATCTAACCAAACATTATCATCAATAATAAAAACACACAACTAATATAAGTGTCATAGTAGCAAAATAAGAAACATATTACATGAGTTCTAATAAAACACAACCACTTAGTTTTAGAAACTTAAACAAAATAACATAATTGTTTTGACATAAAACATTAAAACATCTTAAGGTGCTGGAGGAGGTTGCTGTCCTTGAAAATATATATTGAGCTTTGAGTCCAAGTCTTCAAACTTCTTGATTAAGTCTTCTTGATTACTAATGATGTAAGAGTTTTGTGCATAGAGAGCTCTTTGACCAGTTTCAAGTTCTAGGATACGTGCACTTAAAGTATTATATTGCACGTCTGAAAAACATGAAGGTTCAGTAGGAAATGATTGTGGTTGACTTGAAGAGGCTCCAGCTTGATTTGATGTTTGTGGAATATCTTCTTGTCGAAGTTCAGCTTCATTTTGAACAGGTTCATTTTGAGGATTTTGATCTTGTATTTCAAAATTTGTCAATTTCATCCTAGTTAGGGTATTTGAATCAAAGAATTCAATTGAGCGGACAACAGATTTTTCAGTTTTGAGATCAACATGGTATTTGTCAAAGATCTTAGTCAAGAATGCACCATAAGGAAGAAATCCTCTAGGAATTGTCAGAAAATTATCAAAATAAACCTCAGCCCAATTAACTTGAATATTTCCCATAATAGCATATATAGATTTTGCTAATTCTAGGGAAATGAAATGAAAACTTCCAGTTTTTGGAAACAAGTTATAGGCTAGGATACGAGCAATGAACCTAGGAATTGGACGAAGTTTGTTAGAATTATTCAAAGGTTTTCCATGTCCAGGAAGAAATATGTGATTGGATAACAAGTCTGAATCATTCATCCTAACAGAGCTAAGAGAAACTCCTTGATAAGGAATATTGAATATTTTACCAATTGTTTTAATAGTTAATTCAATCTTCATTCCTTTAACAAGGGTTTTAATTTTTTCAGAACCACCAATTGTACCCACACGTTCTATATTGGTATAGAACAGTTGAACAAGAAATGGGTATGATGGTTTCCTATTTTCAGCAGAAAATAATTCAAGCAAGCCCACATTTTCAAAATAAGAATTAAAGTTCCATGGAATGAAATCATCGAACTTCACAAATCGTCCTGGGAGAATTTCCAAAGATGATAGTCTATTAAATTCTTCCAATAGTTCAGGACTTCTTAAATAAACAATGATTTCATCATCAACAGAACTATGACTTTGCTTGGCCTTCTTAGATCTAGACATGATGAACTAGATTAATATCAAAAGAGTAAAAGAGCAAGTTTAGAACAATACCCTAAACTGTAGAAACCCTAGAATAGTCGACTATAGCCTGGATTAGTCGACTATAGAGCCTGGATGCTTGACAGACTTGACAATTTTGAGAGATTTGAAGGAAAAAAAATGAGAAAAGAGAGGATGCCCTAACCTGGAAACGATGAAACTGCAGTGGAAGATGGGGTTTCGGTTTTGGGGGAAGTTATAGAGAGAGGTTTTTGTATTTTACATTTTCTTTAAAGAATAAAACATTATGTATGGTTTAGATTTGATGATTAATTAAGTGTAGGGTTGAGATATGATCTTAAATGTATGGTTAGGATTGATTGAGGTAAAAATGAATGGTTTAGATAGAATTTACTTAAGTGAAACGGGTATGGTTATTGGATTTTGGGTTGAAAACAAAAAATATCCACTTTTCTTAAAAAACTGAAGATTCAGAATTAGTAGTCGACTAATAGTCAAAATAGTCGACTACACTGTAATCGACAGAAAGTTAAGTTTCAGATTTGAACTCAGAGTAGTCGACCAATATAGGAAATAGTCGACTACACTGTAATCAACAGAAAGTTTATTTTTAGGATTTTACATTGAGTAGTCGACTATAAAGGTAAGTAGTCGACTACACTGTAATTTTCAGAAAAAAAATATATGTATTGCTTGTGCATGTAGTCGACTATAAGACAAATTAGTCGACTAATTATAGTATAAATGTATATTTGTTTATTTTTAAAATTAATTTAAATCTTCAAAAGAACATATACCTAATTCCCTTCTTAATTTAACATAAATTTCTTCTTTTAGGGGTTTTGTTAATATATCTGCAATTTGTTTATCTGTAGGTATAAATTCTAATGATATGTCACCTTTAAGTACACGATCACGTAAAAAATGATGTCTAATGTCAATATGTTTTGTACGTGAGTGTTGAATAGGATTTTTGGATAAATTAATTGCACTAAAATTGTCACACATAATAGATGATATGGGACAATTTATGCCATAATCAGTTAGAGTTTGTTTCATCCATAATATTTGTGCACATGCAAGGCTTGCAGCAATATATTCAGCTTCAGTGGTTGATAAAGACACTGAATTTTGCTTTTTACTAAACCAAGATACAAGTGAATGTCCTAAGAAATGACATGTTCCACTTTTACTTTTTCTATCAGATTTACATCCAGCAAAATCAGCATCACTATATGATATTAAATCAAAAGTACTATGTTTAGGATAAAATAAACCATAATTTGTAGTATCTTTAATATATCTAAAAATTCTTTTTACTGCTTTAAGATGAGATTCTTTAGGATTAGATTGAAATCTTGCACATAAACATACACTAAACATTATATCAGGTCTACTTGCAGTAATGTAAAGAAGTGATCCAATCATACCTCGATAGAGCTTTTGATCAACATTCTTACCATTTTCATCTTTGTCAAGAGATGTAGTAGTGCTCATTGGAGTTGGTTTGCTTGATGAATTCTCCAACCCAAATCGTTTGAGTAAATCTTTTGCATACTTGCTTTGATTGATGAATATTCCTTCTTTTAATTGTTTAATTTGTAGTCCAAGGAAGAAATTTAGTTCACCCATGTGACTCATTTCAAATTCATCCTGCATAGTCTTAGCAAATTCTTGACAAAGATTGTTGTTAGTAGAACCAAAAATAATATCATCTACATAAATTTGAATTAGTAAAATATCTTTGTTTAATTTCTTAATAAATAAAGTTGAATCTACTTTTCCAATTTCAAAACCTGAAGTTAAAAGAAACTTCTTTAATCTATCATACCAAGCATGAGGTGCTTGTTTAAGACCATATAAAGCTTTCTTAAGTTTAAAAACATGATTTGGAAAACTTTCATGTTCAAAACCTGGAGGTTGTTCTACAAAAACTTCTTCATTTATAAAACCATTCAGAAAAGCACTTTTAACATCCATTTGAAATAATTTAAAATTCATAAAACATGCAAATGCAAGTAAAATTCTAATTGATTCTAATCGTGCAACAGGTGCATAAGTTTCATCATAATAAATTCCTTCTTCTTGATTATAACCTTGAGCAACTAATCTAGCTTTGTTTCTAACAACTTGACCAAATGCATCTAATTTGTTTCTAAAAATCCATTTTGTTCCAATAACAGATTTATTTTGAGGTCTTGGTATAAGATCCCAAACATTGTTTCTTGTAAATTGATTAAGTTCATCTTGCATAGCAATTATCCATGAATCATCAAGAAGTGCTTCTTTTATATTTTTAGGTTCAATAGTCGAGATAAAAGCATTATGAGTAATTAAATTAAAATGTGATCTAGTAGTTACTTTGTCAGAAATATTTCCTATAACTAAATCATGTGGATGATTTTTAACTTCTACAAAATCTTTAGGTAAATCATTTTGTAGATTATCGTCTTTTGTAATATCTATCATAGGAGTATCATGTATAGTATCAATTACATCATCATCATTATTTAGAATTGTAGGTGTTTTTGAAAAATTTTCATTAAAAGAAACATGTAAAGATTCTTCAATAACTAGTGTTCTTTTGTTATATATTCTATATGCTTTACTATGATTAGAATATCCAACAAAAATTCCTTCATCAGATTTAGAATCAAATTTATCTAAATTATCTTTTGTGTTTAAAATAAAACATTTACAACCAAAAACTTTAAAGTAAGATACTTTAGGAATTTTGTTATAAAATAATTCATAAGAAGTTTTCTTTAAAATAGGTCTTAATAAAACTCTATTTAAAACATAACAAGCTGTTGATACAGCTTCTGCCCAAAAATACTTAGGTAAATTACTATCACATAACATGGTTCTAGCACATTCTTGTAAAGTTCTATTTTTCCTTTCTACAACTCCGTTTTGTGGAGCAGCGCGAGGAAAAGAAAAAGTATGTGATATACCATGTTTGTCACAATAATTTGCAAATAGTTCATTTTCAAATTCACCTCCATGATCACTACAAATAGAGATAATAGAGGTAGATTTTTGATTTTGAATTCTTTTGCAAAATATTGAAAATTCATTAAAAGCATCATTTTTATTTTTAAGAAAAATTACCCATGTAAATCTAGAAAAATCATCAACAAGAACAAATGCATATCTACTTCCATTTAAAGATGCAACTCTTGATGGACCAAAAAGATCTATATGAATTAATTCTAATGGTCTATTTGTAGATATTATATTTTTAGATTTAAAAGAAGATTTGTGCATTTTTCCTTGTTGACAAGCATCACAAAAATTATTTTTAAATGACATCTTAGGCAAACCATTTACTGAATCATTTTTAGAAATCTTAGACATATGTTTAAAATTAACATGTCCAAAATGTTTATGCCATAAAATAGAATCGTTAGATGATGCAATAAGACAATGTTCATTTGAAATATTATTCATAGATAACACATATATGTTATTCTTTCTATAACCTTTAAAAATAATTGTTATTAAATCAATATCATAAATTAAGCATGATTCTTTTTCAAAAACAATTTTAAAACCTTTATCACATATTTGACTAATACTTAGTAAGTTATGTTTAAGATCATCAACTAATAAAACATTATCAATGATAGGTTTGTTTGGATTACCGACAGATCCAATACCGATGACTTTTCCTTTGTTGTTATCTCTAAAAGTAACGGTACCACCATCCTTGTTTTGAAAAGATGACAACAATTGTATGTTTCCAGTCATATGTTTGGAGCAACCACTATCCAAAATCCACCTATCTTTCTTGGGTACCTGAAATAATAAACATTTACATTTTGGTACCCATACTCTGTTGGGTCCTTAGAATTAGCCTTTAGGAAACCAAACCCATGAAGAGTTTGATTTGCTTAAAAAGTTAGATGATAAACAAATATTTTTAATAAAATCAGAAATATAAAAATTCTTATGAAGAGAAGATAATTCTTTTGGAACCCAAATAGAAAAGAATTTTGATTTCTTTTTACACAAATTTTCAGATTTATAATCATGCAAATCACACGAAGGTTTTACAAATATTGTATTCTTTGATTTGTTTTTATTAATTTGAAAACCTAATCCTTTTGTCTTTTGTGATTCTCTTTGAAAAGAAAGAATATTATTAAGATTTTCTTTTCCTTTATTAAATTTGTTTACATTTAAACATATATCTTCATATCTTGATTTAAAAGAAGAAATATCTTTATCTAAACTATTAATTCGAATATTTAACTTATTACATTCTGATTTTAAATATTTATTTTCATTAGATAAATTTTCATTTTCTTTGAGTAAAGAAAAATTTTCTTCTTTTAATTCAACTAATTTAGAATTAGAAAAAGTAGAAGAATTTAAATCAGAAATTTCTTCAAGTAATCTTTTATTTTCACCTTTAAGAAAATTATGTGAAGTTTTTAATCTCACAAAAGTTTCATATAATTCATTAAATGCATCTAAAAGTTCTTCATTTTTACTTACTTCATCATGTGCCATGAAACACATGTGTGCACTTTCCTTTTCTTCAATATCTTCATCTGAGGATGACTCATCACTATCATCCCAAGTGACTGCCATTGCTTTCCTTTTCTTGTTATTTTGTATATTGTTGAAGTTGTTGAAATAACTTGATTTTTGCTTATTCTTCAACAATGGACAATCTTTCTTCATATGCCCTGGTTTATTACACTTAAAACAAACAAGGTTATTTGAATTTGAACTTTTAGATTTAAAATTACCTCTTTTTATAAACTTCCAAAATTTTCTTGCAAACATGCCCATTTCTTCATCATCATCATCTGAATCTTCTTTATCGGAAGTAGTATTAAATGCAAGGACTTTCTTGTTCTTAGATTCTTCATCATTCTTTCTATCTTCAAGTTGAACTTCATATGCCATAAGATTACCAATAAGATTTTCAACCGTAAGAGTTGACAAATCATTGGCTTCTTCAATTGCTGTTACTTTTTTTTCCCATTGTGGAGTAAGTGAACGAAGTATCTTTCTTACCATCTCCACTTGAGTATATGTTTTTCCAAGACCAATAAGAGAATTTGTGATGTCGGTGAATCTTGTGAACATTTCTCCAATAGTCTCATTTTCCTTCATCTTGAATAATTCAAATCGTGCACAAGAACAGAAATTTTAGATTCTTTAACTTTATTTGTACCTTCATGTGTTACCTCGAGTGTGTGCCAAATATCATATGCGGATGTGGCCGTTGACACCCTATTGAACTCATTTTTATCAAGTGCACAAAATAAGGCATTCATTGCTTTAGAATCCAAATTTGCATTGTTCCTTTGAGATGTAGTCCATTCCGTGAAAGGAGTTGTTGGCTTCTCATATTTCGTTTCCACGACGTTCCAAAGTTCATAGCCAATAGATTGAAGATAGATCTTCATACGACACTTCCAATAGTTGTAGTTCAAGCCATCGAACATTGGAGGACGATTTGTAGAGTGACCTTCCTTGAATTGTGATGTATTTGGGGATGCCATCTTTCACCTTGCTCTGATACCAAATGTAGGATCTGAAATAGATACACTAGAACACTAGAGGGGGGGGGGGGTGAATAGTGTTCTTTTAAAATTATTGCAAAGTAGATAATAAATTGCAAAGAAAAATGGCAATCTCAGAAATTTGCAAACACAAACACAAGGATTTTATACTGGTTCCACCAAACCGGTGTACATCCAGTCCCCAAGCAAATCCCACTTGAGAGTTTCCACTATGATTTTGAATAAACTTACAAAATCAAACGCAAACCTGACCAATTTGCAAGTCCCTGCAAATTGCAACACCAATTGAAAAACACCTTGCCAATTTGAACACCAATCTCTAAGCCAAGAGATTAACCCTCTCACAACCGAGAGAAAAACATGTTGAAGTAATAACAAAATGATCCTATAAGCCTTGAATGTGTAATGAAGTGTAGCAGTGGCTTAGGATTCTTTTAATCTCTGTAAAATTGCCTAATTGATTTGTATTTGATGAAAGTATATAGGCAAATTCAGAAACTCTTCTTTTTCAGAAAATCAGAATGTTTTTCACTTGAAAAATTACTCAAAAATCAAAGCTTATAGGTATGTAAGTCTCCGCAATTTTTCTGAACAAATAACCTATTTATAGCCCTTGAAAAGACAAGTTTTTAAACTTTAAAAACGTTTAAAAACGGCTATAAACAGTCAGATATTCAAATATTGAAAAACTGGAAAACTGTCTTTGTAGTCGACTACTGTAGTCATTAGTCGACTATACTGAGTTCAGACAGATTCTGTGTTTTCGGAAAATTCTCTCAGTAGTCGACTATAATGATCATTAGTCGACTATACTGTAATTTGACAGAAACTTGAAAACTAAGATTTTCTTCAGTAGTCGACTACTGTTAACATTAGTCGACTATACTGTAAACAGACAGAAACTTGTATTTGAGTTATATACAGGAGTAGTCGACTATTATCCTAATTAGTCGACTATTAAGATCAAATATTCAGAACTAATGAGTTTTTATAATTAAGTTTTAACTACTATTCTAATGGTTAACATAGGGGATTTCTATAGTTAACCAACACACTAAGCCTGTGTTAGTGTGTTCTAAAATTGAGTGTGTGTACGTGTGTGTGTGATCAAGGCTTGTACAAATATTCTAAGTAAAGAAAAAAAAATTCAAATACATTATCTTTTGTTCTTTATTTTCTTCACTTCAAAATGCCTTGATATCCACTTGCACTTGTACATATTCTGATATTGAAATCTGCATATGAAAGTTAGTGCACACACATTGTATAAATTGTTATCATCAAAACACTATCATGGAGATATGATATTCAACATATAGATCTCCAGGATAGCCCGGATTTGGAAAGTTTCCTTTATTATCGTTTGAGATAACTTTAGAGAACTTCATAACATTAGGGATGAATGTTAAATCATTCTCCCACAGCAGAGCTAAAGAGTAGAATTCTTCCTGTGTTATTTTGACTTTAAACACTGAAAGAAGTCTATAGGCGCCAGAGGTGTAATTTTAACTTGGCATGGACTTTTTTCCTGTGGGGAGATCCCGAACTTTTCCTTATTATCGCTAAGGATAGTTCTGGAAAGTACTTAGTCCATTGGGAATCTTATGAGAACACCTCTTATATAGCGGGGTAAAAAGGGTTCAAATAAGATGGTTTAGACTGTTAGAGGTGTGAGGTTAACATAACAGGAAAGGACGTTACGATCGGAGCAATTTTGAGGACTTATCGCTCTATTAGAAAGAGTCAATAAGTTGATTTTTGTCAGAGATGTAATTTTAACATGACAGTAGAGAGATTACGATCGGGGTAATTTTGAGAACTTATCGCTCTATTGAGGAGAGTCGATAAGTTGATTTTTTTATCAGAGGTGTAATTTTAACGTGACATCTGAGAGATTGCGATCGGGGCAATTCTGAGGACTTATCGCTCTATTGAAGAGAGTCGATAAGTTAATTTTTATCAGAGGTGTAATTTTAACGTGACATCTGTGGGGATAAAATCCTTTTGTGTCTTGCTGAGGAGAATTACTAAGTGTTTTGTCATTAGAACGATGAATTGTAATACTTGTGATTTGAACAAGATTTTGGGAGTTTTATTACCCCACTGAAAAGGAGTTGACAAGCTGATTATTTATTGCTCTACGAGAGAGAGCTAATAAATTAACAATAATCTGAATGATTTTAGAGACTTATCGTTCTGTTAATGAGAACCAATAAGTGGATTCTGACAGAGGAGTTATAGCCACACTGGTATTTTATGCCAGCTAAAATCAAACTCTGTGGTGATGACAATCGTTTGGGGTGTAATATTAACCCAATGAGGATTTAGATTCTGTTGAAGAGTAACAAAGGTTTTGGTTAACATCCTGTTAAGGGGGTTCATGCCTTTGAGGATTTAGAAAAAAGGCAACGCTAAGATGACCTTCGTGTTTGAGGTTCAAAACGCGAGGTTGCAGACCCTTGTAACGCTGGCTTGAGCCTTGTGCTTGGGCCTTTGAACGCGGTAGTGAGCTTCGCGTTTTGAAAATGGTTAGGATTCTTTCCTAGAATCCCGTGTTATCTCAACAGCTTGACGGCTGTTATAAATAGACCTGAGTGGTCACGTCAAGAGTCACTTGACTCTCAAAATTTTCGGCTATTTCTAAGAACGAGAACTCTCGTTTGATTTCAGCGAGATCTCCGACGAACTCCGTCTTCCTCGTTCAAAAACGTTTCTTCCGATTGACTGTGTTGATGGCGCCTCAGAGAATGGGTTCGAGCTCCAAGAAAGTCGCCGGAGCGACTTCCGAAACGCCGTCGGTTGAGGATGCCGGCGGTGTTCTTGTTCGTGCGGGAACGTCGTCGTCGCCACCACCGTCGCAGGGGCCTCCTTGTCGTGGTGAGTGTTGATTGAAACAACTTGCCTTAGCAAGTTCTCTGAAAACCCTTGATGGGTTCTTGATAACGAGGAAGATGACTTGTTTCTGTTCAATAAAAACGCGGAGTTGGGACTCCATGTGGGTCTTAACTCTCGCGTTCAAGTTTTTCAACACGAGGTTCGACCCTCGCGTTTTGAGTTTCTGACGCGGGGCTCGACCTCCGCGTCTGAAATTTTTGACACGAGGCTTGACTCTCTCGTTTTGAGATTTATGATTCTGTTTTTACGTCAGTAACTTGTTTTCAGCTACTAACTTCTGCTTTTGATTGTGCAGTGCTTTTTCTAAACATGCCGCTTTCGCAAGAGCACCATTTTGGGTATATTGGCAGACCTGACACGGATGAAGTCTTCAGTCTCCAAGACAGAATTCCGCTGTGTACTCTCTCTGACTTGGAGAGGACGGACATGATTAAATTCCCCAGATGTTCTACTCTCAGGATTCTGATTACTGATATAGACATAGAGACCCCTGCTGGTCGTGTCCAATTTCCCAAACCAGCGTTCATCTTCGGAGATCGTATACCAGTTGATGATCACCTCATACATGCAGAAGATTCGAAGCTGTTGCAGAGAATTGATAATCGCCTCTTCTTCCTTCCAAACATGAAGAGGATGTACCCACTCTCTTACTTTTTGAATGCAAGCTATCGTCGGGGTCTGACTTTCGACATAGTCAAAGAGAAGGAGAATGTGTCGCTTGGATCTGGTCGGCGAGCTCGTACGCAAATCGGAGGGCAACTCCAGGGATTGAGACCTGGTTTATTTGAGAAGAAGGATCAGGTTCCAGATATGTCACGTTCAGCGAACATCTTTATTCGCCAATTCCTTGCAACTCAGGGTGAATTTTCTACCCAGATGTTCAGATCCCCTGGATGGGTTTGTTCTGGAGAAGGAGGTTGGTGGACCCGCATGATTGACTTCGTTCTTGAGGAACTTAAGGAGTCGCTCGCTCGATCGGGTCTCATGGTTCCCGTGTTAGCTACTCGACGGGGTGTCGTGCAGAGTTATCACAACTTCTTCGCTATGTTGGAGAAATATAACCCTGATAGCTGCACGTTCTTCACACCTACAGGAGAGTTAGGTTTTGCTCTTCATGAGATGCAAGCAGTGTCGGGGTTATCGCTTGGAAAAACGCCCTATGAGGAGTTCATCCCCACCACTAAGGAGCTTTCCTTACTGAAGGCGGCTCACCCGAAAATTTACGCTACTTTCTGGGAGTTGATGTGTCACTTCCACATATGTGCCCAAGTCTTTGGGATGCGTGGAGGGGGTATTATGCATACCACGTGGGCGGAATACCTTTTTCAGAACTTAAACCGGAAAGACGTAGCCGTATCTCGCGTTGCAGCTATCTCTCCTAAGGAGGCCAAAGCTCGGATTAAGGCTTCTAATGCCACCTACAAAACAGAGCATGCAGAAGATGATTTTGAGGCTGGTGTCGAGTTTGAAAGTTTCCACCACTAAGCCACAGTCCCTATTTCTGACACGGCTCTTCTTGCGGGCTTCTTCATAGTTTGGTTGAAGCGGTGTGTAGTACCGTCAAAACCAACTGAGGCGATATTAGCTGAAGTTGTGTACCCAGCTACTTTACTAGCGCATGGGAGACCTGTGAGTCTCCTTACTGCTATGGTCGGCTGCATGCAGAATGGCCTGAGGATGTTGACCTCAGAACTTCTCAGCGCTTCAGGAATTAAGACTACCAAGAAGAAAGCCGGGAAAACTCCTCCACCACGTATACCAGTGCCGTATACATACTTGGTGGCCTGGTTCGTGCTACATTGTCCCTCATTGACGACGGGAGTATACGAGGGCGATGACACTTATATTCCCTTTGTACAGAGATTGGAGTCGGCCACGTGGACTCATTCTTATATAGTCAGGGCTCGACAACTCCTATCTCGGGAAGACAATTATCGGATTTTCTGTTGTGCTCCTAACTTTGACGGAGCTGACGTAGAAAATGCCCTCTTCATGGACTTACTTTTTGAGGGCTCGTCTTCTTTGGAAGAGGGCACTTTTAGCTGGCTTCTTATGATCAGGTTGGGCTACCTAGTCTACCGCTTACGGGAGAAGTACATCATCAAGCCTTACATGCCTTCTAGATTTGCTAGGCAATTCGGATATGACCAGCTTTACGTTGGCAACCCCAACCCGGCATTGGCTCAAATTGGGAACTTGTATGAAGGAGCTCGCGCATGGTACTTCTTTTCTGTCGGGGGAACCCATGCGCAATTTACTTTACCCAACTCGCCGCCCGGTTGTTCTACCGTTGTAGATTTTCGCAACTGGTTTGGAGAAGTTTCCCAAGTCCCTGACTATGATATTTACACCTCCTGCATAAATGAGATTCGGGAGTTGTATCGTTCGAGGAGCAGATCTTCGAATACTCGTTTGCCGGGGATAGAAGAGTATCTATCCTGTGAACAGGAAGCAACCGGAGCCGTTGAAGTTCCTAGAGAGTTGTCCACCATAGAACCTTCTGAAGAATAGGTTCCTACGGGGATCAAAGAGGGAAAACTGATTGCTGATTCCCCCGAAGAGCAGACAACCGAGGAGATCCCTGCAGAAGCGCCTGTTTCTGAACCTCGCTCTTTAAGATCAGGTAAGAAGGCTCTTTCTGCTGCTAAGCAAGGCGAGTATGACAGGAGGGTTCGTAAACGATTGCCCATCGTGGCCAGAACTTTGAAAAGGGCTAAGTTGATGGGGAATGCGATAAAATCGGCACGTGCTGGGTCTCCTGAGAACAGAGAGGATACTATGCCTCAAATTGCTCCTCCTAGTCTTGAAATGACAACCGGTGGGCGGGAAGCGACTGTCTCAGGCTCAACGTCAAATGTGGCCAAAAAGTTATTATCTGAAGCCACGCACACCCCTACTCGCACTGATTATGCGAATTGTTTTATTTATCTAACTGCTCCACCTCCCAGCTCAGAAACTTTGAGAGAGCTTATCGAACAACTAGAGCGTTGGATGCAAATGACTATCGACGTTGTTAGCCTCGGAGGTGTGAGCTTCAAGGTTTTTGAACCCTACCTGCTAGAATGTCTCGCCAAGATTAGGAACCAGGGGAATGCATCATGGACTGAGAATTGTCGCGAGAGCATCATTATTTTGGAGTATGAGCTGGAGCTCCTTTCCATGCTGCAACGCGACGACATAGGACCAGAAGTGGATCGGGCTCTTTCTGAGGCTAGGGCTTTAAAAGCACAACAGCAAGAGGTCCTTCAGAAGAGTTTATCCGAAACATAATCTCGTCTTGCTCACCTGCGTGGGGAACATATCCAGCTACAAAGGGACATGGGCAATCTTGCTGTGGGTCTCCGGGATACTGCAGCAGAACTTGCTCATGCTGGTATTGAGCTACCTCAGATAAATGCTCAGCTAGCTGATGGTATGGAAATTTTAAAAGGGTTAGCTTGTTTTCGTCAAAAGTTGGTTTCGCTGTAGAATTCATTATATCTTCTTTCGATTACAATAAATTCAAAGAATTAGTCTTTTTATAAGACCTCTTGTAACAACCGTAAATTTTGATACGTATTTAAATAAATTTTTCTAGTATTTAAAACATTATATTATATTTTGTTAATACTTTTCCTAATTTCTAGAGTTTTTGAGTTTTCAAAATAAATAAATCATAAAATATATAGTCTTGTAATTTTTAATTATGCTAAATATTAATTTACGGTTTAGTGATTTTTTTTATATATATAATTATTTGGTGACTAATATTATTAATAACCTTGTTATATTTGATGTAACTTGAGCATAATACAGTAGTATATAAATATTAATAAAAAGATTTTTATTTATTTGGTTGATTATAAATTATTAATATAATTCAGAATATTATGTGGAATTTTTGAATTTTTCCCTCTCTTATTTTTCTCATTTGAATTTGAATTATTTCCTATTTATCCCCCCAAATCAATTCCTAATCAGCTTTTATACTTTTCCTTTTTTTATTCCCGTAATTATCTCTCTCTCTCTCTCTCTCCAATTCTCTCTCTCTCTATCTTATTTCAAATCCCCGTACACCTCCTCTCCATCAGCACACCCCCAAAAGAAAAACTCCACCTTTTTTTCTTCTTCTTCTTCCTCCCAGAACCGAACCCGACCTCGAGCTCCGCCCTTCGCCGCCGGCAAGCCCCACACCGCCGTTCACCGCCTCCTCCTCTTCCACCACCACCCGACATCACCTCCGCCTCCTTCTCCCTTTCCTCCCCGCTCCCAACCTGACCGATCGGCGTTCCTCCACCCCTCCACCGTCGCCTCCTCTGGCCTTCGACTTCCGCCGTCACCGCCTAGCCACCTCCGCTCTCCCCTTCAGCAGCCGTCCTCCCTCAGAACCCCAACAGCCCCCTGTGCCGCCGCCTTGGCCACCACCCACGCCTCGCCTGAGCCGCCTCCGGCAGCGCCCAGCTCGAGTCCCGCCACCAGTCGAACCCCCAGCCCCTCTTGCTGCTCCACCTCCTCCCTGTTCTCCACCATCAGCCACCAAGGTTCGCCTCTCCCTCCGTCGAACAACACCGCCAGACCTCTAAGCCGCCGCCTCTGCCCCTGCAGCTGCCCAACCCCGACGCCCAGCCACTCGCCGTGCCGCTCCTCGACTCCGGCGAACTCCCCGACCAGCAACAACCCCGTCGGCCTCCTCTCCTTCTCGCACGCCACCTGTTCGACGATATGCCGACGCAGTCCAGACCCGCCGCAGACGTCGCTTGAGATCCGTCGTACCGCGTCCGTATCGGCGTCGTTGCCTCGTCGTCAGACCCCACGGTCTCGTAGGCAAGATCCCGCTCCCCTGTTTCGTAGTTTGATCATTTACTTTTTTTATGAATTTTACATAGTTTAATGGTGACATAATTATCTGCGTGGGATTGTTTGCTAAAGAATTTTAATTATATCATGGTAATTTGATAAATGACATTTTTAGAAAAATTATAATGAATTAAATGAATTTATTTCGGCAAAAGAATCATTTTTAGATAATTATAGTAATTTAAAAAGAATTTATTTTGGAAAATGAATTAGTTTAGATTAATTGTTAAGCAAAATAATTTAAAATGAATTAATTTAGAAAAAGATTATTTTCTGATTATGTAGATGTTGTTTATGATTTATAATTCTTTTGATTATCGGATATGCTATGACATTATTGCACATGATTAGTTGCATTGATTGTTCTATGTTGTGATTGAGAATTATTAGGAGTTTATGACTATAGTGACCTGTATGACACAGTTAGGATCTAGAATATCGTGTGTAGTTGACCTGGAATTACGAGAATTAGGGTGAGAGTCTTGGCCCGTGAGAGCGGTTGTGATTGCTGATGTATTTTTCGGGCTCGCGCTGGTGAAGTTTGTGTAGTCACCGGGGTGGGTCCGAGGAGTTGTGATATCGAGGTTATTGATTATTTTCCAGGCTCGCGCCAGTGTCTTGTTTCGGCCTGGGGTGGGTCTGAGGTATCGTGATATGTGATTGTTGATTATTTTCTAGGCTCGCACCAGTGAATCGTTTCGCACTGGGGTGGGTCTGAGGAGAGTGATCGGATATGTTGATTGGTTATTTCCAGGCTCGCACCAGTGGATCGTTTCACTCTGGGGTGGGTCTGAGGAACTGTGATTGGATGTATATTGTTTATTCCAGGCTCTCACCAGTGAATCGTTTCGCACTGGGGTGGGTCTGAGGAGCGGTGATATAGTGATTATTGATTATTTCCAGGCACGCACCAGTGAATCGTTTCGCACTGGGGCGGGTCTGAGGTACTAGTGAGATGTGGTTGTTTCCAGATATCCGATAATGTGAACTTAGACTCTAGTGAGACGTGGACCAGTGAGTTGTGATAGGATGGCTAGTTGTTTTCTTTTCATACATAGATTGGGATTAATATTTAATTATGTACAATTTGAGACATATGGTATATACATGAGGGTTTCCTTGTTTGGATTATTTCGCTCGACGTACTACGTCTCTTGTTGTAGATTTTTAGGTATTAATTCCATCTATTGTATGCCCGGTTATTCGTATGATTGTTTCTGATCGCTAGCTGCATGATCTCGTTACCTGATCGATTTTGGATGCTTTATGTTTATCATGTTAGTAGTGTTTTCGCATGTTGATTTGTGGATTTCAGTTGTACGTTATTTTGTTGTTTCTGTTATCGTATCGTTTTTCGTATTGGATTTTCGTTCGTTCTATTTTCTTTGTGGGGTCGGGTCTTGCCGTGCAACATGCACCTGACGTACACCTGTTTTCTCTGGTGTACGTCAGACTTAGGAGAAGAACAGGTTCAGCAGGAGCCAGAGGATTCATAGCATGAGTACCTTGAAGACGGTGTAGCAGAAGAAGCTGAAGCTTAGTTATTTGATCTTAGTTTTCTTTTTATAGCATTTCTTCCCACTGGATCATTGTATTTTATATTTTCAAGTATTTCGTTCAGATAGTCTTGTATAAGGGCATGTTTGACCCACATTTTATGTCTGGGATGATTTTTATTTGTGATATGTATTATTTTATTCTGAGTTGTCTTTATATTCTTGCTATTGTGATCGGGGACCTGCGACTTCGCTTTATTTTATTTCCAGACGCTTAGCGTATTAGATTGAGAAGAAGAGGTCTAGCACTTATCTCTCCTCAGTCTAATACGTCGCGGGCTTGTTCACGTTCCGATTCCCTGGTATTTTGGGAAACGGGGCGTGCCACCTCTTTTACACAACAAAAGGAAAATTACAACTTTTGAGAAAATAACACAATAACTGTTTATCAACTACTGCTTTTGTGGGACTTTGCCTGTGCCGGGAGCGCGTTAGCTCGTGGACCACCAAATCACAGATCGTGAAGAGGGGTTGCTGATTCTTCCTTCGTTTATCGAAGTGAGAATTTGGAACGAAGATCTTATCAAAGTAAGATAGTCGTTCTTCTTAAGATCAAGTCAAATCTCGAAATCAAGGAATTGCTTCAAGAACTCAAATTTCTGCTCTCTCTGCTCTAGATTGCTCTCACAAATGCTCGATGTTCAGCCTCTGGATCCAACCTCCTCAAAAAAAATCAATCTCAGGGGGTATTTATAGCCCCCGGGGAAAAAACTATTTCCGAGACAGAGTTTACTGTCTCGACGGCCAAGACAGTAAAGACTGTCTCGGGTTCTGAGACAGTAAACACTATCTCGGGTTCCGAGATAGTAAATATTGTCTCGAAAATCCTCAACCGCCTGACAGTTTTCTTGTAACTGCCTTCCACGTTTTAAAACTCCGTTATTCTGGCAGTTATCAACGTGATTCTTGCCCACGACGTTCCCCACGTTCTTGAACAGTTGGTGGCCATGTGTCGGCAGTTTATGAAACGGTTTCTGCATGTTTGAAAGCTATCTCGCGTGCGAGACAGTAAACTCTGTCTCGCACGGCGAGACAGCAAAGTCTGTCTCGCATGCGAGACAGTCTATACTTGTGTCCCTTTTTTCTCTTTTTTTTTGATTTTTTGGATGATTTCCTCTTTGGATATCTTTCAGCATTTTTTGACGCCTACAGATACCCCCTCCAAAGTGTTCCAGACTTATTCTTTTATAGAGGAGTCTGGGACACTTTGGATAAGACAGGTCTTATTTGTAATCCCTTCAATACTTGATTGAGTAGATCGTACGGAAGGACCCGTAAATGGCTTCAAATCTTGACCTCTTCATCTTTTGGTCTATCCAGTGCTTTGTAGAATAGACCAAATTCTTCCGGTACTACGTTTATCGCTTGACCGTTATCGAAGTCTTGACTTAGAGATGGAGGAATAGTTTATACTCATATACCTTATTGGAGTGTTCGGGAAATAGTTTAACCTCGTATACCCGTTGGGAGGTAATTAGGTTATTCTTAAGAATATTTTGAGTGATATTCTTCAGAAACTTCCTATTGAGGGTAGGGAAACAGTTTAGACTCATGTACCTATTGGAGTATTCAGGTTATTCTTAAGAATATTCTGAGTGATATTCTCCAGAAACTTCCTGTTGAGATTAGGGAAACAGTTTAGACTCGTATACCTATTGGAGTATTTTGGTCTCTTTTTTGTTAGTAGAGGTGAACCCGATGATGGAGAGGAAGAATTTTATATTCTATCTCCTGGTCTCTTTTTTGTTGGTAGAGATGAACCCGATGATGAAGAGGAAGAATTTTATATTCTATCTCCAGGTGTAAAGGAAACTCAAAGTGGGATCTCCACTTAGAGAATCTGGACAGGTTTGAATAATCCTAACTGTCATAAGGTTTGATTATTCAACTTGTGGACCTCTCGTTCATGGAAAGAATCGAGAGGGGATTTTGGCTTTGGTCCTAACTGTAGGAAGGTTTGACCAAATAAGAGTTGGGAATTTGATACGATCCTAACTGTTTAAAGGTTTGATCGTTCAATTTGTGGACCTCTCGTTCATGGAAAGAATCGAGAGGGGATTTTGGCTTTGGTCCTAACTGTTTAAGGGTTTGACCAAATGGGAGTTTGATACGATCCTAACTGTTTAAAGGTTTGATCGTTTAATTTGCGGACCTCTCGTTCATGGAAGGAATCAAGAGGGAATTTTGGCTTTGGTCCTAACTGTTTAAAGGTTTGACCAAATAAGGAGATGATCCTAACTGTTTAAAGGTTTGATCGTTCAATTTGCGGACCTCTCGTTCATGGAAGGAATCGAGAGGAAATTTTGGCTTTGGTCCTAACTGTTTAAAGGTTTGACCAAATAGGAGTTTGATACGATCCTAACTGTTTAAAGGTTTGATCGTTCAATTTGTGGACCTCTCGTTCATGGAAGGAATCAAGAGGGGATTTTGGCTTTGGTCCTAACTGTTTAAAGGTTTGACCAAATAAGGAGTTGAGACGATCCTAACTGTTTAGAGGTTTGATCGTTCAATTTGTGGACCTCTCGTTCATGGAAGGAATCGAGAGGGGATTTTGGCTTTGGTCCTAACTGTTTAAAGGTTTGACCAAAAGAGTAGTGGGAGTGTGAGTACAAATCATAACGGGAGTGTAGTGTTTATAATTTTGTTCATAATAATCAGGTTATCCCTAAGAATATTATATTTAACATTCTTCCGGGAACTTCCCGTTACATGAATTATCGACCCCCAGCTTTCTTTGTAAAACTGGGTATAATGAGGAGTACGTCATCATCGGTCGCATGTTCGGGTTATCCTTAAGAATATAAGATTCTCTAGGAACTTCCCATTACATAAATCATCCACCCCCAGCTTCCTTTGTGAGGCCGGGTTTAATATTGTATTTAGTTGGAAGACCGAGAAGCAGTTTATACTCGTATACTCTTTGGAGTGTTGTGGAAAAGTAGTTTATACTCGTGCATCCAATGGAGTAAGCTGTGTCCTCATTTGGCTTGTTTTGCCGTTATGACGCCGGAGTCAATTAAAGCTTGGATTTTATTTTTTAATCCAAAGCAAACCTTGGTGGGATGAAGAACCCTTCTGTGGTATGCACAGTAGGTTGGATCTGTAACCATCTTAGCACCCTCTTGATCTTTAATAGGCGGTAGCTCGATCTTGTTGTTAGCAAGGAGGTATTTCAAGATGGTTGGAGCTTCATCATCTTCGAAAGAATACTCCTTTTGGAATTTCGGATCGAGAGTGGCATTCACAGCGATTGTAGATATCGCTGGTTGATTTCTCTCAACTTTATTTCTTTTAAGAAAGTGTTCAGCTTGTTCGCCACGTAGTTTTAATTCTCTCTAAGTGGTCGAAGGCACGATCCCCAGGACTTCCAGGACATCGATGGAAAGATTGTTATGGCATGTCTGCAAGATGAACTCCTCTGTGACAGGATCTCTGCAATTCATTGCCTTGTTACGGAAGCGTTTAATAAAATTATCAACCGACTCTCCATCTTTTTGTTTCTCATCCAGAAGGGTTCCGATTGACACTTCGGTGTCATCATCGAAGAAATTGCTGAGGAACAAACTTTCTATGTCATCCCAGCAATTGATGCTCCCTGGCTTGAGACGTCGATACCAATCGAAGGCGGGACCACGAAGGGTGCCAACGAATGATCGGACCATTAAAGCCTCATTTCCAAATATCATGCCCAAATGAGACTTGAAATAAATCAAGTGCTGAGTAGGCGAGCTCTTTCCGTCGAACGGTGTGAAGTTAATCAGATGGAATTTTGTTGGGTATGGGATTGAATCCCATTCTCTTGGATAGGGACACGGAATACCCGTCTTTTTCACTTCTTGAGCCGTCA
>BQKN01064947.1:685650-701355 GCA_022839385.1 Asparagus kiusianus | reverse complement strand
GGCACAGGCAAAGATCCCACGCAAGCAGCGATCCAAACAACGATCCTGCGTTTGTTTCTAAAAAGTTGTAATCTTCATTTTTGTTGTGTAAAAGGAGTCTTATAAAAAGGCTACCTCTTTTGAATTTGTTGTAATCGACCGAAGATATAATGAATTTCACAGCGAAACCAACTTTTGACGAAAACAACGGGTTTGACATCCGGATCGATGTTGAGACGATGCATGGCCACTTTCGGATCGAGACCCGGCATGTCTTCATAATTCCTAGAAAAGACATCTATATATTCTCGGACGAGAGATATAAGATCTTCTTTCTCAGAGGGTGATAAGCTTTCGCTTATGAAAATTGGTTTAGGGTCAGATTCATCTCCCATGTCGACCTGGATTACGCTATCTTCAGTGGGTGGTTCGCGTTGTTCGAAACGCATATCTCATAAAATGTTAAGACGCTTGATCCATGGGTCGTTGGTTGATTCAATTAATCCTTCATTACCCCCTGCATCTTCATCTGGGTGACTAGTTGAAACCATGTTCACGGTCAATCTTTTAAAGAAAGGTCCGACGCTAACGTCAGACTCCCAGGAAGATATTCCGGACGAATGATCCCATCGCAAATAGTTACTGGTATTAGTTTCTAGAACAGAGGGAGGTGTGACATAGCCTAAGCCTCTCCTGGTTTTTTGGTAATAATCTGGGGGTTTTCCTTCAGGGGTTAGAGACATCCGAATTAGTGTTCGTCTACCTTTCCCAAAGTTGAGACCCTGTTTTTCACTAAAGTTGTACCCCATTCGTCTCATTAATTGGACAGAATTAGGTTCATGGTAATGGAATTGAGGTACTCCATCATCTTCTTCCGAACTTCCCCGTTTGAGTGGTTCAGGTTTAACTTTACCAAAGTAGATCGGCCTCTGCCCTTTCCTTTTGGACGGGACTTTAAAGAAAGCCTTCTGTGCATCCTCTACTTCTTCATCTGAAGCGAATGATGACTTGATTGGCAACGTGAGAGATGTCTGTGCACATAATGTGTGCCAAGGGTTGGTACCTGCATTATGATCATTCTTTATTTGTTCATGTTTAGAGGACACATCAGACAAGTACGCCAAAATAAAATCTTCATTAATGCACCATTCACCCTCGCTCGGTACATTATTATTACTCTCACCCGGACCCATTACATCTAGATTCAGTTCCCACGGGCAATCTTCTTCAGGATTCGGTTCAATGTCGGCTTCATTGCCGCTGTCCACCTCTTCTTTCTCCTGGGATTCCAGGTAGAAGACGGAGTCGGTGTGAAAGTTTTCCACTCCTCTAAAGGGATATTTCTCCGCAATTAGTGTTCGAACTTCCCCCTCATCATTAACATATTTCATGACCTGATGTAGAGTGGATGGGACAATGCGGTTTGCATGTATCCATGGTCGTCCTAGCAAAAGATTGTAGGACGTATCCGCATCTATTATGTAACAGGTCACTTCGGACTTAAGGTCTCCAATTTGGCATCTGAGTTTGATCTTCCCCAGGGGCCGGGTGCTGTTTGTATTGAACCTGAAGATGGTAGTCCGGGTAGTGTTCAATCGGTGCATAGGGATTCCTAAGACCTGCATGACCCTGTATGGCATGATGCTGAGCGCTGAGCCCGGGTCAACTTGAACACGGCTGATTTCTGACGACCCAATGTACCCTGTATAATACAGAGGTCTGTCATGCTTGTGTTTGACCTGCATATCTTCTTGAGTAAAGGATATGCAGGGTAGGCTTCTCGCCGCTTGCAGACATTGCAAGCAAGGCTGGTCTTCAGAGGCTTCAGGAATTGGAGAAACTTGCGTAATGAAGCTCTCCGTATTCTTTAATGCTTCAATTAGAGCTTCCTTGGTAGTTTTGGACAACCTCAGGAGCTCATATAGTGTAATTCTGGCCGGAATATTAGCCAGTTGTGCCATGACGTTGAATTGAAAGGGAGTGCTTGATTCCCCGGGTTCCTGGTAAAGATTTTTGTTGAACCGGACCTCCTTTTGTTTCCCTTTGTCAACCGGCTTCTTTAACACAGAACTCCCAGCGTCCTGGGGTTGCTCTTCAGCTTCTTGAGTATTTTGATTGTAGTCTCTCAAGTAAGCTTTTTCTGACCGAGTTCCAGGGTTGTCTCCTGGGTACGCTGCTAGGGCAATCCTCTCTTCTTCTGAATCCGTGAGAAGTTTGAGGTGATCATCACTCTCAGTCACGGAGGGGCTAATCATGTTAGAAGACTTAGCCTTGCCTCCTTTCTTCTTGGACGGGGTATTCGTCCATTGTTGATCTCCTAGCAGGTCAGGGTGGACCCACATGATTTCTCCTTTTGGGGTGGTGAGGGGTACCAACCCCCTTCCTTTCTAACCATGTAAGTCAGTGTTTTTCATATGCATCTCTCCCTTATAGACGGGAATGACGCCATTTACAGCTGCTACTGGCGGGAAGTCGCCGAATTGGACCGCTATCAAGTTGGTAGACACGGTCTTCTGTTCGGGCTTCAGGGTGAGCACATTTGCGTTTACCAGATTTTGTAAAATGTCTTTAAAGACATAACATTTTCTGGTAGGGTGGCCCAGGAACCTGTGATAGCGGCAATAGTTAGGATCATCAACTTTTCCTGCCTCATCCGGTTTCCTGACTTCGGGAAGTTACAGTTTGTTGTTCTTCCGAAGTAGTTAAAACAAAGTATCCACATGTTCTTCCTTGAACGAATACTGCTTGGGTGCTCTTTGCTGATTGGGTACTTTGCCTTGCTTCGTGGGAGGCGGTACCCGCATGTTGGCGTCGGCTGCCAAAGTCTCCTTTCCCTTAGATCGCTGGGAATTGTTCTGGTTACGTTGTTGCTGCGGTTTGGGTTGCGACACTTCCTCAGCCTTTACTCAAGCAACAATCTCTTCAGCTTGTTCTCCCTGCGAAACCAGTTGTCTCCAGGAGCGACATTCTGCTACTCCCATCTGAGCCAAAAGCTGGGTCTACAAGTTATGCCTGCAAGTTTCAACCAAGGTTGATTGGGTCATACCTGAAGGGCATCGTAGTACCATGCTGCGGAATCTTTCGACATAGGTCTTGATAGACTCTCCTTTCCTTTGCTTAGTGGCGAGAAGAGTCGGGACCGAAACTTCTGTATCGTCCTCAAAGAACCTAGCCAAAAATAGCCTTTCTAAATCTACCCATTTTTGAATAGATCCAGCAGGCAGCTTCATAAACCATTCAAAGGCCACCCCTTTAAGAGTGCCGATGAACAAGCGTGTCAGGATGGCGTCGTTCGCTACCACATCTCCAGTCTGTGACTTAAAGTAGTAGATGTGCTGCTTTGGCGATCCTGTGCCATCGAACGATTGCAGAGTTGGGGCCTTAAACTTTGGTGGGTAGGGGGCTGTGTCCCACTCAGCAGGATAAGGTCGTACTACTCTCTCTTCGCGATGCTCGCTCCTGTTGGCGATTGCGTTAAGTCAAGCCTCCAATTCGTCCACTTTAGTAGACTGGGGATGCAGTTCTCTTTCTGTCTCCTTCCCGTTTTCGGAGGAGGATTCCAGATTGTGAGTTTCGCGATCTGAATGTTCAGTCGCTTTTTGTTTTCCCTTCGATGTGGTTCTCTGGGAGGATTCAGGTCTTTGGCCTTTTTCAGCAAGGAGCTGGGCCAACATGTCCTTCATCTGAAGAAGGGTCTCCTGTTGTGCTTGAAGTATGACGTGATGTTCGTCTACTCCTTTGGCTAGGTCTTCATGATTTCCTGCCGTATAAGCGGAGACTTCACGAGCCACAACAGAACTGGAAGATTGAGATTCGGCTATCGCTGAATGTTTGTCATCAAAGGAAATTCCTTTGGCTAACCTCTGGTAGTTAACCGCGCGAATAGCTCCTGTTCGAGTTCGGGTGTGTCGGTATACCCCCTCAAACTCTTCACATATCTCCCGAACAGTCGGGGAATGACTCCTTTGTGATTCTTCAGAACTGGGATTGGAAGCCTTCCCTCTACCTATCACATTTATAGTGACTTCGGGGTATTCGGTCTCGATTGTCTTCTTTTTGTATCGGCGTTGTCGTTTGGCAGGCCTGACAATGTTCGTCAATCTGTCGAATACAGACTGCCGAGGTACAGATGTGCAACAATGGCACTCTGAAAGGACTGCCGAGATAAGCCTCTCACGTTGGCACGAGTGAGCTGCTTGTATTGCTGGTTTTCCTCTTGATAACAACTCCTGCAGATCAGGAACTTGGGAGGAAGTTTTCCCTGGGTGTGGAGGCAGAGATGGAACCCCCTGCCCTTGGGTGGATAATATTGGTTCTTGTCGAACGTGGATTTTAAACCCACGCTGACTTTTTTGAACTTGACGGACCTCTTGATGATCGCGTTCTTGAAGAATAACGTGAGGGTCGCGTTTGGATTTGTAAACGTTAGGCCGAGGCCTTCGTTTAAATGATGAAACAGACCCCCGAGGGTCATGTTTGTGTTGAACGCGCCCCTGAGGGTCGCGTTTGGTTGGTGAAACAGACTCTTGCGAGTCATGTTCTTTTTGAACGCGCACTTGAGGGCCGTGTTTATCTTTGGCAGCTTCCTTCTAAGGGCTACGTTTTGAAGAAACAACGCGCCACTCAGGGTCGTGTTTTAGCTGTATTAGCCGAGGCTCGTAGTCGGGCTCATTGCCGCGAAGCGAGCGTTCTGTTTTGGGAACGCTATGCTCGGGTAAAGTTTCAGAAACGTGATCCTCACGTTAGGCCAACATTCAGCTTTCACACAGGTGTGCTCGTCGTATGGATCTCCTCCGTCTGCGAGTGGCGTTCTTCTTGGCTTGTCTCAAAGCCTTAGCTGCAGCGTCATCGATGTTTATGGAGTTCGTCTCCTCTATAGGCCGTTTATGGCCTGAAGCACATCGTATTGACGCGGACGTGGGATTATCAACTCGCTGTGCGAGTTCAGTAGAGGCTGAGCCCGCTCCTGAAGCGGAGGGGCTGTTCGACGATTTTTGGCCAAAGGAGATGACTTTCTTTGGCGTTTCAACAGCAGATTTGACCTCCTTAGAGATCTTGCGAACATCACGCCTAGCCTTAGGGCTAAGCGATCCAGAGGAAAGGGCTTCCTCGTATTTTGCTTGGTCGAACTCCACGACGAGAGTTTCAACAGTAGCTCCCATGAGGTGGACGTCGGACTGCGCCACCACTTCTTCGTCAGAAAAGCTAGTCCCTAGTAGAGTCACCATCTTTTGTATGTTGAAAAATTGCAATGAAGAGAAGAAAAGAAATTTGATTTTGATTCCTTTAATCTCGGTTACAATTTGATTACAAAAGAAAGGAGAACGAATTTGATTCTCCCCTTTTGTTTAAAACTGGGTTCTTCTTAGTAGCGATGGAGTACCTCCTTCGAATGCTCGCGTCGAAATTGCTCTCCATTGACGATCCGACCGTACTATCTCGTGGAAACGATTGAACTTCTGTGGAAAGTTTTATAAGTAACTCTTTGACGAGTTTAAGAACTCTGAACGAGTTAAAACTCTATGGATAGAGTTGTTAGAACCGAGGATTCGATTAATGACCAAGCGGATTTTCTGCTGTTGAAGAATCCTTTCAGATTTGATCTTCTGAACTTGATTCGAAAATCCTATCTCCAAGGATTTCGTCTCCCTTGCCTCTCTGTACGGTTGAGATCCGAATTGCCTCCAAACCTGTGCGGTTTAGATGCTGGAAAAAATCCCCTCCTTAGCTCACTTTTCCGTTCTAAAAAGCCAGCCCTTAACTCAGTTGAGTTTGTTGAGTTTTTATAGGGGGATCAGAGGTTGTAACTGCCCTCTAAATCCGCTCCTAAGTAGGCGTGATTTCCTCAGATCGTGGGAAAAATAGTTCTGGAACGGTTCGACTCAGGTTTGAATGAGTCAAACGCCCAATCTGGCGTTCAGAACCCCAACTCTGCGTCTTAGAATTGAGACGTGAGGTTGGGTGTTGACTGAACACCAATGAACGCGAGGGTCGCTCGTGTTTTGCTTGCTGCAGCTTGGAAACGCTGAGGTCGGATGTTGATTAAACCTCAAGAACGCGAAGGTCGTTCGCGTTTGACTTGTTATAACTTGGAAACGCTGAGGTCGTGTGCACTTCCAGAGTTGTAACGCGGGGATGACTTTCGCGTTTTAGAAGAAGTTGGTTGACTTATAACCTCTTCTGTAAGGTGTTGCGAGGACCGTCGTTCAGTAATCCTCGTTTGAGCTGTTGTGGGGTGTGAAAGTCGTCAAATTGTAACTCTCACTGTTGATTGTGAAGACCACTGAATAGAGTTTTCATCAGCTGTCGGAAGCGTCGTTGAATTGTAACCCTTCTTGATCTGTGTGAAAAGTCCTTTATTCGTAACCTTCGTTTGTTGGCACGAAAGCTATCTGATTGTAGCTTTCATTATCGGAACTTGATGGGAATCAGTGAATATTTGCCCACAGCTCTCTACCAAGCAACTCACCAACTAAGTCCAACCTTGTATTTCTGAAATAATTACACTGCTTATCAGCATCTCTAATAGTTGCTAATATAATATTGGTCATGTTGTTGTCGCAACCATCAAGATTAATCATCTCAAACATGAGGTCGTGTTTGTAGCGATTATAATGCTGTGGATGCAATGATTTAGAAATCTCTTCTGTTTCGATTATAAGGATGAATTCTGCTTCTCGATTTGAAGGAACCATTGCCTTGTAATCTTGTGGGGATCAGCTATCTATTGTGATTTTAGACAGCCTACAATTATTCTTGCAAGATAGATATACAATATGTTATGAGTAAGAATATGCAATATGAATGAAGAGATATAACCTAGCAAAGAGGTATGATGAAATATATACAAGGATATATAAATTAACACAAGGGTAAACAATCTAAACTAAAGATACAATTGTGATAGGGTAATATAAATAATGTAAACACACAATATGATCACGAAGTTCGGACCTTCCGTCCTACGTCTCCGCTCTCCAATCCCAGGGAAAAATCCACTATCATAACAGGGTTTTCTACGCTCACCCGAATAACGTTTACACCTCACACTCGATTTTCTAGCTAACCAAAAACTTTACAACCTCACACTCTTGCAATCCCACTTTACACCCTCTTAGGTGTTGGTTTCTAGTCTATATCTCCCTCAAATGTTAGGAATTACAACCTCTCTCTAGGCATTACCACCTACTGCACTCCTCTTGGGACGACCCCGTCTCTCATCACACACTCCTTTCAGTGTATAAGTGTATTACAAAGTGAATCTCACAATAAGCATAATACAATAAATAATTGTTCTCTAATATGGATGAGAACACAATAAAAGCTCACACTCTAAGTCACAAACCCACAACCTCAAATTATACTATGAATGTAAATACAATAAGCTCAATAGGTTGTTTGTGAACAAAGAGATAAATTAAATCAAACCAAACTCAATTTAAATCTAGCTTATGAAAGTTATGAACAAAATAACAAATAACTAGAAATAGAGTTTAGAAAAATTTCTCTATGATAAGCTTCGCTACAGCGAAGCGCTTACCAAGCGTGAAGGAAAGGGCCTTCGCCACTTGAGCTGTATGCGGGAAGAGAGAGAGAGAGGGATACGAGTTGGATGCTCAAACATCGATGGATGATCTTCCTCAAGCTCTTGTGAAATTGTTTTCACAAAAAAACTCTCAATTGCTTAAAAGCTTTTTAAACAAACACTAAACAAAACTTTAAACCCTTGTTAAACCTTCTTAAAATATTCTCTTGAGTTATCTTTAGAACTGAGGATATGTGGGGGTATTTATAGGAACCCTAAAGCTAAGAGAAAACAAGGCAAAAAGACTAAAAACCAAAAAACAGTACAGTCTGGAAATATAGCTGTTACAGTGTTATGAGTCGACTCGGTATTTTTCATGAGTCAACTCATAAGTAGCCGTTACAGGTTAAAAACCAAATTATGGGTCGACTCATAAAATTCATGAGTCGACTCATGATGCATGGGTCGACTCATGAAGTCATGGGTTGACTCAGCAGAAACAAAACACATTTTTCAGCATAGTTTATGAGTCGACTTATGACAGGCATGAGTCGACTCAACCTGTCTGGGTCGACTCATGATGTTATGAGTCGACTCATCAGAAATAAAATATAAACTACACAACAGTTTATGAGTCGACCCAACACTATTCATGAGTCGACTTAAGACATGCACATAGTCTGTTTTAAACAGAAATCTGATTTTCAAACCTCTTTTAAAAATAGCAAATAAAATCAGAAAAATATAAAACTTTGGAAAATGATTGTAAACATGATAATATACATGTTATAAAAACTGGCTTTTAAAAAGGGCCTCCAAATAAAAAATATCATCATTTTGCAAAATAGTCCAAAACATGAAAATATAAACATATGAGTTTTGATATTTTAGCTTAACTATGTTTTAAAACATTACAAAATGATTTTGTAGACTTAATAAAAGATGTATATGATTATTGTTAAGTCTAAAAACTAAGAATACAATATTTTCACAAATACAATAGAATATGAAACATATGAGTATGTATATGAATATATATTTGTTTCATATCTATGAAATTAAACCAAAACATATATGTATATATATAACTATATATATACAAAACCAAAACGTGTATGTGTATATGATTGAGCTTAAAGTACTAACACACATAATATAAACCTAAAAACTAAATATACCCAAGTTATGATCTTGATCTTCAATAAGATCTTCTTGGTAAACTTGCGGATGAAGCTTGAACTTGGATCTTTAACTTGAATTTTATTGCTTCGCTCCACTATTCCTCCAACCTCCATTGGATATGATCGTGAAAGCTTGATTCCATCCATCCTCTAACACGTTGTTTGTCTACAATAAATAAAAATACACCAACACTAGACAAACAACATTATGGTAAATTGTTTGTTAAACATCATCAAAACAAAAAGGCCAACAACGGGGAAGTCATTCGAGCACAGGAGAGGACGTCTGGGAGATATCTCAGATTCGATAGATGAGATAAGACGGGGGATAGGCCGATAGTTTGTGCCTCATTCCCTTTTCAGATGGTGGCTGGCGACTGGAGAGGAAGTCATTCGAGCACATGAGAGTATCTTAGTGATCTCTGGGAAGTGACTTATGGGCAGAGTGAGCTATTTTCACATGAGGTTTGTCAGAGTTGAGATCTTGATAAGATCGCTCGATAAACTATGGTGTTGATTGATGTATATCTGAAGGTAGCTTAGCTGGACTTATCCCCTTAGTGTAGACGGATCGATTTGTGGATCGCCTCTATGATTTGTCGACAAGTCAGTCGAGTGAGGTTTTGGCCAAGTGAACTGCCGAGAAGGTGGTCGAACTGACTATTTGGGGAGTCGTCTCGACTTATGAGGGGTCAACTAATCCCACACTTCGTGTCGGTAGAAGATGACTCGTCTCCTCGACGGGTCAATAGACTTACTCTTGGCTGGGCTTTTGGGCCGCTAAGTTGGTTTGGACCATAGCTTTTTTGGGCTTATGAAGGCAATCTCTCGACATCTTTATCTTTAAATGGTAAATTACCATAACACTAGTTAATTTATTCAAGTTGTTTTGTAATGAGTTATACTAGTCGTTGATTCAAAAATGTAATTTTTGGTTCATAAGTTTTAGGAGTAAAAGCACTTGTATAAATTGCAAAACACTTGTTTACAACTAGTGTAGTTGTATGTTAGAAGCACGATAGTCCTATTTGAGTTAGGATAATCCCTATGTTATCTAGTTTTTCAATTTGTTGCATAACTAGATAGATGCATATTTCTTAATGTTGATTAAGTTATATATTTTATATCATCTTGCATGAATGTTATGTTTATGGATGGTAGTGGACAACGATTTTCTTGCATTTATTGTATTAGTGTAATATAGCTAGATATGTAATATTATTTACGACATCTTCCCTCCCCGAGCATGCTCTTCGCCTATGAGTTTAGGCACTTTCTCACCGATCATGGGCTACGCCTACGAGTATAGACCCTTATTCGGGTGTGGAGGGGTATGATTGTTTAGTTTAGTTATT
The DNA here is from genome assembly GCA_022839385.1 of Asparagus kiusianus. Classification (NCBI taxonomy): domain Eukaryota; kingdom Viridiplantae; phylum Streptophyta; class Magnoliopsida; order Asparagales; family Asparagaceae; genus Asparagus; species Asparagus kiusianus. Next base: position 691,315 of record BQKN01064947.1, on the reverse strand, counting down.
TCATTTATAGTTTTTATTTTACATTCAATGTAATATTATTACCCATCCTACGAGATGGTTTTTTTCATAATAAATGGGGCTTGCACATCCTATGAATATGTGATTGTAATAATACAGGATTTGTAAGAGAGCTAGCACTGCAAGGAGTTACAGATTATTTGCCAAAATATAATTAGTGTAGTTGCATGTTATTCTTTTAGTTGTCCACTACCATTCCATATTGCTTTTACATATGTTGATATGTTGGTTGTACCCCAATTGTAGATGTCAATACAATTAGGTGTTATATTCTATAAAGTTTATATCTCTATCTCACTAGAGAATAGTTTTTATTATAAAAACTCATTTTTAAACTTTGTAAGATATGATAATAAGATTTTATTGACCATAGAGTGGTGAGACCGACATTAACATAGCGTTAGTATGAAAGATAAATAAATCTAAAGTAGTTAAAAAATGTATTTAGAATGAACTTTTAACTAGTGTTAATGAAAGTAATTATGAGATATAGCTCATGGGGTGATGCCCAACTTAAAATTAGGGGTGATGCCCAACTTAAGATTAGGGGTGATGCCCAATCTTTCGCGTTATAGTCTTAAAAAGCGGTGGTTACTTAATTAAGATCCAATGAATATTCCCGGTGAATAGTTCGGAACCCTCCCACCAATCTTTTCGCTTACCTGGCTAGTTTAATTGTTACAAGTATAAATATAGAGCATCTTTTAATTATATCAAGTTTGATTACGGTAAAAGATTTGTGAAATCGTCCGTAGCCCTCCATCATTTTAGCTGAATACTATTAAGCAAAATACTATGTTTGTTGGCATACTTCAAGGCAGAACTATTCTATGGCTAAGTAGTATTCATCTGTATATTAGATATAAGGATAGCTTATGTTGGTTATGCGACTTTGTTGGCATAGAGTTTGTATAAGTTAAATTTAAGCCAGTTAAGAAATGATGGGTCCAAACATGACTAGCATTTTGTGATTTGTTGGTATACGTCAAGGTAATAAAAGACTAGGAGTAAAACCATATCAAGAATTACAAGAATATAAAAGACAAAAGTTGTCTACCAGTTATTGAGTGTATCAATTTGTTAGCATACGTTAAGGTTGATGCGTTCAATGATAATTGGATCTTGATCCCACTTAAAAATAAGGGGTTGTTTTCCGATCACCTCTTATAAGGTTTTGAGGGGCTCGAAAAATAATGGGAGGCATAACTTAGATGAAAATGATCCAAATCTATTTTATGTATTGAACATATTCTAAAATATTTTTTCCTATCTCTTTCAGACAATTATGTCTGGCTTAAAAATCATATCAGAACAGAACAAGCTAACTGATCCTAATTACATAGACTGGTTAAGAAATATTAAGAGTATCTTCAATTTCTCTCTCTATTCTTCTCTTTTCCCGTGTACCAAGGTTTATATCCGGTCTTTTCAATTTCTCTAGATTTTTTACTTGTCCATTTAGTTTCTTGTAAATAAATTATATTTATCTTTATTCCAATCATGACATCTGCTAATTCCATTATCTTTTCGGTAAGTGTACATATATTCCAAGTAGCTAATCTAATTATATTTTCTTATAAAAGTCTCCTAGCATTTTCCCTTTTAGATTGATCTAGTCTATACCTAATATTATTAGATACCCTATTAGAGGATTGTAGATTCTTAGAACACCATTGCTTACTTGTCATTACACCGGGGTGACATCGATGTAATGCATCACTTCAGGGTGACGCCCTAGCAAACCACCATTGCTTACTTATCATTGCATTGGGATAAGATCGATGCAACGCGTCATGGTGGAGATGCTCCAACGAGTATATAATAATAGGATTCATATTTCATGTGGATCCAACTATGTTTTACAATGATTGTTGACTACTTAACACAGTCTTCCTCCTTTATCCTTGTAGACGGTAAAAATTACCGCGACGGACTGACGAACGAATTCGCCCACGAGTCGGGACCACCCACTTAGGTGAAGGACAGATCGCAGCCACGGTAGCCCTGCTCAAAGGCCAAATAACGTAGGCGAATTCAACCTAAAGACAAAACAAGCCAAATATACACCAGAAAGTAAAAAAATGAAGGAAGAAGAAACTGTGCAGGCAAAACAAAAGAGGAACCAAAACCAAAGACCATTACGGGCCAAAATTTACATGCATAAGTTTTTTTTTGTTTAGTTATGATGCGCACAGCATCAACTAAGTTACAAACAAGACAAAAAGAAAAGGAGGAAAAGCAGAAATGGGCGCTACAGGAGCTTCAACAGGCTGAAGGCAGCGATCTTGGCTTTGACCGCCGCAAGGTCCGCCGTACGCTGGGCCTTCACTGCCTCCTCCTGCTTCTGCCGCATTTTGGCAAGGGCGGCTTCGCCTTCCTCTTCCTCCTGGCGGAGGAGCTGAAGCGCTCGGTCCGCCTCCCTAGCAGCGCAGCAGACCCTCCTGTTTTCCAGCTCAAGCTCCCGCAGTCGCGCCTCGCCACGAAGGGACCCGGCTTCTTCGAAGAAGGCGGCGTTGGTATAGGCGTCCATCTTGGCCAACACCGCCTGGTGCTGTTTACGCAGACGCTTAAGGTCGGCCTCCTTCGCCCGGATCCGCTTCACCCGTTCCTCCCGCTCGAGCATGAGGCGCATCGAGAGAGGCGGTGGCATGTCAAATGTGTCGTCATGTACCAACTCCTCGAGACGGTACATCCACCCCTCCACACGAATAAGCTCCCGCTCACACCGCCGTGCAAGCGAGATACCGCCCACGTGGAGGACCGCCCTCAGACCCGCCTCCACGAGGAGAAGCGCGTCGTAGTACCTCTCGGCACCCTCACCGACGGAGATGGCGATTCCTTACACCAGACCCTCTAACCTCTGGAGGGTCTCGAACCCAGGGTGAAACACGGGGTCTGGGGCAGAAGACCCCTGGATCGAACTCACGGGGGAAGTGGGCGGAGCACCGTCGTTGACGGCGGTGGAAGAGGAACCGACACCCTCGGAAGAGCTATGGTCAGATGCGGAGGCCATGGAGGGTTTATGTGGCGATTCTCGCTCGAAAATATTTCGAAGACGTGAGAACCTTGCCGAAAAGACGGCAAGTACGTAATATATATTCAAGAGCCCGACGGCTGGGGTTTGTCGTCCCAAGCAATCGAACGGCACAGGTGTCCTGCGATGCCTCGAGCTCCACGCTAATAAAGGCCATTCCTCTCGGTACCCCAAACGGACCATCGCCTCACCATTAATGAGCATTTAAAAAAAAGAGAGGCCTTAGCTGGCAAGCATTTGGGCCCGCAAGCGGACGTGTGGCACGGACTTCGCCCGCATTCCAGATCCTCGACTAGAAGGCAGATTCGCCGATGCTTGAGTTTAATTATGGTACGAACTCGCCATCGGTCGAGTTTAACTGTCGAGACAAATTCCCATCTCATGAATTTCGCCTGCTGCTAAAATTCGCCAGAGGCCAAGTAGGTCCTCAACGCAAACTCGCCTCCCTTCGAGTTTCGCTGATAACCTAAACTCGCCAGCAGCCAGGTTTGGTTCGCAACACAAGATCAGCATCGCATGGGTCTCGCCTGCAATCTAAATTCGCCAACGGTCAAATTCAACCTTTCGGTAAATTCGCCATCGAATGGGCCTCACTTGCGGCAGGAACTCGCCAGCATTTTGGAGGGTAACTTACGACATGATCATTCATGTCTTAGCTCGCAACGTGAGCTCACCTACGCTCGAGTTGGACCGAACAAGCTCGCCGGCGGTTTAGTATGGCTTTCCACGCAGACTCGCCGTTACCCGAGCCTGCCTGTAGCATGAGCCTGCCTGTATCATGAGCCTGCATGTACTCGAGTCGAAGCAAGCTCGTCACTGCTCATGGAGTTTCGTCTGAAATCGCTGTTGGCCATACCAGGGAAATATTGAATGGTGACATGTTAAAAGGAAGCGCGACCAGAAAACATGAACTTTATTAGATGCTTCTAGACAGTACGTTTGAACAATGTTATGGTTTTACAACTACGAAAGTCATAATATTACGTTCAAGAAGCAAAACATACACCCAGTTTTTTTTAAGACAGTACATTTGAACAAAGTTATGACTTCGTAAACAAACAAGTCATGGCATGGTTTCAAGAAAAAAAAAGAACAGGCAAAATGTCTTAACACAAGCACAGGTCTGAGATCTCAGTCGAACAAATTAAAAGAGGAGAGCTCTTCTTTGACCACTGCCACCCTTCTCGCGTGGTCCTCCCGAGCTTTGTCTTCAGCCGCCTTCCGAATCCGGTCCTCAGAGCTCGACCTGGCGGCAGCATCTTCCTGGCGTAAGGCTTGGAGACTTCGAGTTTCCGCCTCAGCGGTCTTACTGACCTTTACGATGTCGGATTGGAGCCCCTTCAAATTCGCCTCCGACGGGCCCAATTCAGCTCTCAGGCGAGATATAGTGCGATTGAGGTCGATAATTTGCTCCTCTAACATGTGTTGTTGACTCACCTAGAAGTCGACAACGGACTCCAAGTCTGCTATTTCCTTAGAACGGACCTCCTGTTCCCAGGCCTCCTGGCGCCTGACACAAACCAGGCAAGATTCCACGTCAACCTCTGGACCTTTCCGTAACAGGATCTCTAGGCTCCCCAAGTAAGACTCCAGGAAGAGGAGCTTCTGCATGCAGCGCGTAGCAATCCGGTTCTTACCCAGCCGCCTGAGATCAACCATACGATCCAAGAGAGACTGTTTGAAGTGGTCGTAGCTTCCCATACCAAGGCTGATGAGGGAGATCACCTGCTTCACGGCGTTCTCAAACTCTTCAAGGCGAGCCTGTAGAGATAAGGAATCGGGGGAAGCAGGCTCTTGACCCGGGGTGAGCGCCGTAATAGGTGGAACCTCGAGGTAGGGTTCGGTTCCCGGCTGGGGAACGGAGCCTGAGGTAGGAGAAGTCGCAGGACTCTCGGATTCATCGTCAGAAATCAAGATGGGCTCAGCTTCATGTTTTTCGGAAGGCGGCGCATCTTCATGGGCTGTGAAACGCAACAACAACACAAAAAGGGGTGAGACGAGAAACACCTACCCATGCCTGAATGGGGGTTGAAATAAAAACATACCTTCAGCAGCGGCGGCTTCGGCAGCACCTGAAGAAGACGCCTCCTTTCTCTTCTTCGAAGTGACCCTCTTCACCTTCGGTGCCATCTGGAGGACACAAGAGAAATTTGGACTTCCCCTGAAGAAGACGACAAGAGAACTGTGGTTCTTCTCGACAAAGGGGAGGGGTACTAAAATACCCTGACCCTAAGCAGTTATCTACGGCTCGATTAGACCCTTCAGGCCCAAACAGTTGAGAGGAAGGCCGGACAATTCGGATCCCATATGAGCGGCCAAGATTCGGCAGTTCCTGGGCACGATCTCCAACCAACGGCCCAAATCGGGCGTGGAGGATGAAGAGACTCATCGTCCCGCATTTAATGCGAAGCGGCGTGCCCACGTCTCCGTAACTGACACACACGTGGGTTAACACACGGCCCGCTAAAAGCGGAGCTCGCCCGTAACCGAAGTCGTTGTTAGTATGACCCCCGCGGATTCGCCCTCGAATAAAATCCGCCTATAGGCGAGACGAGCTTGTAACTGAAATCCGCCGATGAGAGTTTCTTGCGGCCAAACGCCAACTAGCGCACA
>BQKN01064947.1:635666-658175 GCA_022839385.1 Asparagus kiusianus | reverse complement strand
TGCTATGAATTTGAATACATAGACTTCGCCATTTCTTATGGGAAAAGGCACCCAGCAACGCGTGTTAGGCTATAACTTATCCCTTCTTAGGTTCGGGATAAACTTCCCCAGACTTAGACTCTGGTGTCTTTTTTCAATCGGTAAAAGACTAAACCGGCAATGTGTGTTAGACATAGACTGTAGGATTTTTAGCAAACCCCCAGCCTTTAACGGGTTTGATGTGCCTTTACCGATCACCGTTTGAATCGGGCTAGCATGTGAATTCTAAAACCCGTCTCACATGTAACGTTGCGCTAAAAGAATTGCTTCTCTTAGACTTAGTGTTATGATTTTGAATACATAGATTTCACCATTTTTTATGGGAAAAGGTACCCAGCAACGCGTGTTAGGTGAAGACTTATCACTACTTAGGATTCGGTATAAAATTCTCCAGAATTAAACTCTGGTGTCTTTTTCAATCGGTGAAAGACTTAAACCGGCAACGCGTGTCAGGCGTAGGCTTATCTCTATTTAGGAGTCGAGATAAAATTCCCCGTGTATAAAGTACGCGGATTGGAAGTCGAAAATTGTATCTTTTCTTAAGGTAAAGACAAACTCAAAGTTGGAGCAGAAGAATTTTATATTCTTGGCCCCATGTCTTGTTTAGGGTAAAGACGGACCGAAAGGTGGGAGAGGAAGAATTTTATATTCTATCTCCCAGCGCCGAAGAGGAAGAATTTTATATTCTATCTTCAGTTGGAAAGGAAACTCGAGATGGGATCTCCACCCCCAGAATCTGGAAAGATGAGACTAAGAGTGGGATCTCCACTCCGAGAATCGGAAAGATTTAAGTAACCCTAACTTTTATAGGATTGGTTGCTTGATCCAAAAAGAGTTCCTCATTTATTGAGGGAAAATTCTAATTTCGACCCTAACTTTTATAGGTTTGGCTGAAAAAGGAAAAGATGAAATGTTTTCGTTTATCGAAAGAGATAATTCAAACTTAGTCCTAACTAAATGCAGGTTTGACTAAGCAGAATTGGAGACAATCCTAACTTTTATAGGTTCGATTGCTCAATTTGAAAGTGGACCTCTCGTTCATGGAAGGAATCGAGGGGGGAATCTGGCTTTGGTCCTAACTTCTATAGGTTTGACCTGAAACAAAGGGAGTGGAATACAAGTAGCAGTAGAAATACTGGTTTGTATTAGCCACTCGATGGAGGATTTTTTTAATGTTAAGTGATTAGGACTTAACACGTCAAGCTTTAAAAATTGCCATGAATTGACGGATAGAAATTTCAGTGGACCCACTGTCAGTTGATTTGATCAGTGGGGGATTTTGTGAGGAAACGCTAACCTGTCAAAAGATTGAATTTCGTCTCACAAAGAACTCATGAGAGTCAGAGGATGTGATAATAATAAAAGGAAACATTCTGGCATTTAGAGCTTAGATGTAAATCTCTTATTTATCACTTTTACAGTGATTGGGTTATCCCTAAGAATACCACATGTGGGATTCTTCTGGGAACTTCTCAATACATTGGTTATCCTGAAGGTACTAAGGATAGTACTTTTTCAAGAACTTACCATTTATTGGCATCATGAGCCGGTCACCATCCTTGGTAACTAGGCGATATGCACCATTCGAGTAGACCGTCTCTACTACGAATGGTCCTTCCCATTTGGGTTCAAATTTACCTTTCTTCTTAGAGTTAAGGATCATAGGCCGTCTTTCAGTTAAGACTAAATCTCCTTCTTTAAAACTTCGTTGTCGAACCTTCTTATCGAAAGCTCGAGAAATTCTGGCTTGGTAAAACTCAATATGCTGTTGAGCTTCTAAGCGCTTTTCGTCGAGCATCTCGAGTTCTTCGAGACATTTCTAATGTTGTTCTTCGGTCGTCATCTGGGTTGCGAGAGCGATTCGAAGAGACGGAATTTGTATCTCCAACGGGAGGACGGCTTCACACCCGTACACCAAGGAATATGGGGTCGCGCCAGTCGGTGTACGTACCGTAGTACGATAGGCCCATAGAGCCGCGCCAAGCTTGTCATCCCAATCTCGCTTATTATTTTTTATGAGTTTTGATAACAATTTTATGATCGTCTTATTGAAAGCTTCAGCCAATCCATTTGCTGTGGGAATGTAAGCCGTCGATGAGACGTCCTAAATTTTGAACTTCTCGTAAAACCTAATGAAGGCGTTGCTGACAAATTGAGGACCATTGTCATGTATGATTCGTCTTGGTACACCATGCCGGTAGATAATATGGTGTTTGATGAATGCAATGACGTTACTGGTCTTAACTTCTCTGAACGGAATGGCTTCGGCCCATTTGGAGAAATAGTCAGTAATTGCTAGGATGAATCGATCATCTTTGACTGAAGGGGGATTTATAGGACCGACAATATCCATTCCCCAAGTCTCGAACGACCATGACGTAACCGAAGGATGCAGATGCTCCGGAGGTTGGTGCATATAATTCGCGTGTACTTGACACGCATGACACTTTCGGGCATATGTGACTGCGTCGCTCATCATAAGAGGCCAAAATATCCCATTCTTCTGATACGGTCATAAAGCTTGGGACCGGGTTGGTGTGCACCACAAACCCCTTCGTGTGCTTCCTTAAGGACTTCTTCAGCTTCCTTTGTCGATAAGCAGCGTAACAGCAAGCCATCATACCCCCTGCGGTATAGCGTTTGACTCTCTGTATTATAATAGAACCTCGATGCTTTTCGTCGAATTGAATCCCTTTCCTTCACATCTTCTGGCAAGATTCCGTGCAAGACGTAGTCGATGATGGGGAAACGCCAATCTTGGGGTTCGAACTCGACCTGAGTTGCGTACACCTCTTGAACCTCTTCTTCTTTGTCATCTTCATCGTAGAGTGGCACTAAGAGCTGGTGAGTTCTTACCGTAACAAACTGTTCCGTTCCGGGAGGCTGTACCAGAGATACGGCTAATGCTGCTAAAGCATCTGCGTAGGTGTTCTGTAGCCGCAGAACGTGTTCGATGAAGAATCCTTCAAATGATTCCACTATTTCCACTGCCATCTTGTGATATGGTATTCAATCCTGACTTCGGACTTCATACTCCCCTTGGACTTGCTTAACTATCAGTTAAGAATCACCGAAAGCTTCAAGATACTCAACCCCTAGTTCTTTAGCGAAATTGAGTCCTATGATCAGCGCATTATATTCGGCTACATTATTTGAGTATGGCTCGGTTAACGAGTAGGCTCGAGGCATCACATGTTTTTCTGGGGAAACTAACATAACTCCAACTCCGGAGGAAACCTTAGAACATCCAGGAGCACCTGCCATATTAGCTGCTCGAGAAGCACCATCGAAATACAAACTCCATACCTGTTGATGGGAAGTTACGTTGACTTTGTGGGTTTCATCAGGTAGGTCGTCATATATCTCGGCAGTATCTGTAGTTAGATTAGCTGCCAGGAGATCACAAATGGCCTGTCCTTTTACTGACTTCTGTTGTTTAAAATGTAAGTCGTATTGGGACAAGAGCAAGGCCCATTTTGCTAATCGCCAGTTCATGAAAGCTGGTTGTGTCATGAATACTCGGACTGGGTTAACCTTGGAGATAACATAAATGGTCTGTCTAACTAGATAATGCCGTATTTTCTGAATTGCGAACACTAAAGCGAGACATTCCCTTTCGATCATGGGATATCGGGATTCGGCACCTACCAAGGTCCGACTCAAGTAATATACTGCCTGTTCGTGACCGTTATCGTCATCTTGTGCGAGCAGTGTACTTAATGAGTGGCTCGTCGCCTTAATATAAATCAAGAACGGTTTGCCCGATTTCGGTGCAACGAGTACAGGAGGTTTCGAGAGATATTCTTTAATACTCTCGAACGCCTTTGACAAGCGTCGTCCCATACGAACGACACGCCCTTCTTCGTGAGCTTAGAGAATGGTTGGCATTTTCCTGAGAGGTTCAAGATAAACTGACGGATATACGCCAACCGCCCTTGTAAACCTCTGAGTTCCTTAAGGTTTCTCGGAGGTTGTAACTCATTAATTGCCTTTACTTTATCGGGGTCGATGTGAATACCTTTGGTGGTGATGACGAATCCAAGGAATTTACCACTGGACATCCCGAGGAAAGATTTGGTAGGATTCATTTTCAATTGATGGGTCCGCATCAGATCGAACATGGTCTTTAAGTCTTTAATGTGTTCATCCTTATTACGACTTTTCACGACCAAGTCATCCACGTAGCATTCGACAGTCTTTCGGAGATGCTCCTGAAAGATCTTTGACATGGCTCTCTGATATGTAGCACCTGCATTCTTTAACCCGAAGGGCATGACCGTGTAGCAGAAAACGCCAAGGGGTGTTCTAAACGCGGTGTGTTTTTTACCATCTGGATGCATCTTTATTTGATTATAACCAGAAAACCCATCCATGAAAGACATCCTCTCGAATCCGCATGTATTATCGATGATGACATCTGTGATGGGAAGGGAAAATCATCTTTTGGGCAAGCAGCGTTGATGTCTCTAAAGTCAATACAAACCCTGATTTTCTCGTTCTTCTTAAGGACCGAGACAATATTGGCGAGCCACTTGGGATGTTGCTCTTCCCTAACGAAGACCGAGTCAATAAGCTTTTTAACTTCGGCCTCGATTGCCTCCATCATCTGCGGACGAAACCGTCTTTGTTATTGTTTGATAGGTTTGACATCTGGCTTAATATTAAGACGATGCACTACTACCTTCGGATCGAGTCCTGGCATGTCTTCATAGTTCCAGGCGAACACATCAATGTATTCCCTGATAAGAGAGATTAACTCTTCTTTCTCTTCCGGCGGGAGGCTATCGCTAATGAATATTGGTTTCGGATTATCTCCGTTACCCATATTCACCTGGACCACTTGATCTTCGGTAGGAGGTTCTCTCTGTTCAAACCTATCGCCGTATTGCATGTTTAGGTGATGAACCTAAGGATCTTCCCAAGTTGGCATTTGATCATCTTCCTCTATTGTTACAGGATCGACCGTAGTCATGTTCGATATTAGCTTTTTGAACATTTCTCCAAGACTAGTGTCGGAATCCCAAGCTGAAGAATCAGAAGAGTACCCGTTTTTAGCTTTGTTAGTAATTTGATCGATAACTTGCCAGCAACATTCGTCATCAGATGAGGAGACATAGCCTAAGCCTCTTCTGTGACGATAATAATCGTCGGGCTTCCCTTTTGGTACATAGGCCATTCGAGGTGGAACTCGCGGACCTCGACCAAAGCAAAGACCTTCTCCGAGCGTAAAATCATATCCATATTTCTCCATGAGATCACGCGCTTTAGTGTTATACCTAAATAGATGAGAGGCAGGTTTATCATCATTGTCTTCCTCATCCCAAAAGTGGTCTGGTGGTGGAGATTCCCTTCCTTTACCGTAGACGACTTCCTTTTCACCCCCTGTATTTGCAGGAATGACGAGCGTCGTTCCGAATGGATCCTGTACCTATTTTTTTGTCATGCAAAATGATTGAAGTGGTATATACAAGTCAGGGTTGTCATACAGTTCTTTAGTGATATTATCAAGACACGACGAGTACTCTAAATCTTCATTTATTGATGTCTCTTCGGCAAGTTGCCAGTTACAACTACTTTCCGATGATTCATCATCGTCAAGATTGATTACAATGGGTACAATGTCGTTAAGTGCAAAACCACCATCATAATCAAACCCAGCTTCGGTATTAGCTTCATCCCCGCTGTCCGTTCCTTGGGCCGATGGTTCAGTATCGGATTCGGCACTGTATAGAAGGGAATCGGTAAAATAGTTCTCCAATCCCTTAAACGGTTGCTTATCCGCGACCACCGTCTTGACTTCATTATTAGTGTCCACATATTTGAGGCACTGATGAAGAGTTGATGGGACTATAAGATTACCGTAGATCCAGAGTCGACCCAACAGTAAGTTATAGGATGTTTCCGCGTCAATCACGTAACAGGTAACTTCCGACTTCAAATCCCTGATCTGGCATTTGATTCGAATCTTTCCCAAGGGTCTGGACCCGCTGGTGTTGAATCCGTAGATCGTAGTGCCCGTGGAAGCTAGCTTACTTGCCGGTATTTCGAGATTATACATCAATCGGAGCGGCATGATGCTGACAGCGGAACCCGGATCGACTTGGATCCGGTTGACCACGCTGGAGCCAATGTGCCCGGTGAAGTACAACGGTCGATCGTGCTTTGAGTTCTTCGTCTGTATGTCTTCTTTGGTGAAGAAAATGCAGGGAAAACGGTGCGTCGCGAGATTGCAGTGTTGAACTGACGGCTCTGGTTCTCCAGGAGATGGCTTGATTCGAGTCAGGAAAGCTTCAGTCACTCAAGGCTTCTTGTAATGCTTTCCTTGTGTCCTTTGAAAGACGCAGTAGTTCGTATAGGGTTATCCTAGCTGGTATATTAGCTAACTGCGCCATGATGTTGAAATGGGGTGGAGAGCTTGCATTTCCTGGTTTGTCTCTCCCAATCGGATGATTGAATCGAGACTGTCTCGGGTTTTGGACTTCCTAGCATAGAGGCTCTTTCCCTTTCTTTTTTTGTTGGACCTTCTCTGTAGTTACAGGTGCTGGGGGAGTTGTGACGATTCCCATTTCCGTTAACGTCTTGGAAGGAACGGTCTTGGTTACCCCCTGCTTAGCCAATTGCTCGGAAGCATCCGGATACTTGAAGTGGTACTCGTTCCCGCTCCGGGTTACAAAAGCCTCATGTTCATCTTCGGAAAGTGGAAAGGCCGGAATTCTATCGCCATCTTCCCCTGGAATAGCAGAAGCTCCATAACAAGACTTACCTTTTCCTTTTGACCTTTTCTTGGAAGAGGTTCCAGTCCATTGTTCATCTCCAATCAAATCTGGATGAACCCAAAGAATCTCACCATTCGGGACTGTGTGTGGCACAAATCCTTTCTGGCGCTGCTTGTGAGGATCATCGTTTACCGTCTTCACTACTGTATTTATTACTGGTTCATGCTGGAACCAGTTCAAAGGAACAGAACCGAAGCTAATCGATACTGCATTCGCACCCACTTTCTTCTCCTTAGGTTGCTTCATAGTGATGACCCCGACATCGATTAGAGCTTGGATCTTATCTTTAAGGGCGTAGCATGCCTTGGTAGGATGGTGCACCGCTCTGTGAAATGCGTAGTATTTTGGATCATTAACTCTTTTAGCATCTTCCTGATCCTGGATCGGAGGCAACTTGATCTTGTTGTTCTCGATAAGGTATTTAAAAATACCGAGAACTTCATCTTCTTTGAATGAATATATCTTCGGAAACTTTGGCTCCGATGCCTTTTGCTTCTGGGGCTGTTGTTACCACCTTAATTGTTGGGGTGCCTTCTGTTGCTGCTGTTGCGGTTGTGCTTGCACTTCGAACGTCTGGTTCGCGTCCACTACATTCGCTTGTGCCTTTCCCTTACCCTTAGGGACAAAATTCTGTTGTGGAGGATTATGTGCCGTTTGACCTCTTTCAGCCTTCTTCCTTTTAAGAAATTGTTCGGCTCGTTCTCCTCGCACCTTCAAGTCCTTCCAGGTCTTTGGTGGTGCCATCCCCATAGCTTCAAGGATGTCCAATGAAAGATTATTATGGCAGGTCTCGAGGATGAAGTCTTCACTGACCGGATCTCTACAGTTCATTGCTTTGTTCCGGAATCTCTTGATGAAGTTTTCAACTGTTTCACCATTCTTCTGTTTCTCATCGAATAGTGTGCCGATTGAGATTTCTGTGTCATCGTCGAAGAAGTTTGTCAGAAACATGTCTTCCATGTCATCCCAACTGCTGATACTCCCTGGTTTGAGACGGCGATACCAGTCGAAGGCTGCTCCACGAAGAGTGCCAACGAATGACCGCACCATAAGAGGCTTATTTCCGGAGATTATTCCTAAGTGAGATTTAAAATAGATTAGATGCTGGGTAGGGGAACCCTTTCCATCAAATGGCGTAAAATTGATCAAATTGAATTTCACCGGATATGGAATTGATTCCCATTCCCTTGGGTATGGACATGGTATCCCGGACCTCTTTACTTCTTGAGCATTCATCAATGCATTGATCTTGCTCTCCAAGTCCCTCATTTTCTTATCCTCACTCGTATCTGTCTTCGAGCAATTTCGGGGAGAAGTAACATGGTCCTCCTTCGTGTTATTATCATCCGAAGGGCCACCCCCATTATTATTGTTGACGGGAGGAGTATTCATGTTGGCATTATCCTCTACTTCCCGTTCATCATCACTTTGATTAGTATTGTTGCGACGACTAGACTCTCCTTGATGAGTTATCGGTGCCGCGATTTGCTGGTCATGCATTTCTCTCATCTGCTGCATGGCCATCTCCATTTCAAATTTAAAATTTTTCTTCTGCATAGCCAAAGCGTCCTCATGATACAGGTGTATCTTCTTCCCTGCCTCGGGAGCTTAGTGATCCTCATGGGAGCTTGAGGATAGGTGATTCTTATGGTATCTTGAGAATAGGAGCGTGGATGGAGCCAAAGAAGACGGTGAAAGAAGTCAGCAGAAGCGAAACGTGCAAAAGAACAGGGTAGCTGGCAGATCTCTGGCCGGTCGACCGCAGTACACATGCCGGTCGACCGGAAAACCTGCATGATGTAGGGTCTGAGAAAACTCTCTGGCCGGTCGACCGGACCAAGCCTGGCGGTCGATCGGATCGTGATTTCTAGGTTTTCCTGTTTCGTTTTGGATTCTGTTTTGACGGGGATTCCTGATTCTTTTGGGCTTGTTTATTTATAAGATTGCCATCCACGTTTGCACATCTATAAATAGGATTGTTTTAGGGTTCTAAACAATCAGACCTAAGGGAGAGAGAAATTCTAATAATTGTATTAGGGTTTAGAGAGAGAGTTGAGAGGTTGTTCTCAATTCTAGTGAGATTGTGAGAGAGAGATTGTAATCTTTTCATACTCATAATTTAGAGAAGGTATTTTCCTTCGCCATACTGAATTGTTCTTGTGTTTTGGTCATTCTCTTCTCAACCCACCTTTTGGTAATTCCGCGACCAAAGGGTGCTCGCACGGTAACTCGTATCAAGTTGGTATCAGAGCATCAGATCTGGTGAAGGGGCATCCTGTGTATGGTCCTTACTCGGTCCTCATACAAGAAGCTTGGTGAGATCCTTATTTCATTGGAAGGAGTCCAGGATTTAAGGAAGGAGAAGATGACTGAAGGAGATAATTCAGCGAGAATTGATGCATTAGAGAAGAAGATCGAGACGATAGGGTCGACGCTCTCAAAACTCGTCAATCTTATTCATGAAGGTGACAAACAAGGTGAATCTTCTTCAAAGTCTAAGAAGAATATTGTTGAGTCCGATGTGGAGAGAGTAGCTTCAGATTCCGACGAGGAGGAGGAGACCATTAAGACTGCATCGCATCAATGGGGTAAGAATTCTTACCAGAACCTGAAGATTGACTTCAAGGTGGAGATTCCTACTTATGATGGGAGTGTTGACGTCGAAAGGCTTGATGACTGGATCGAGCGGATGGAGACGTATTTTACTCTTTACGGCTATTCGTCAAAAGAGAAGATTGTGTTCGCGACTTTGAAGCTTTCAGGACACGCGTTGACGTGTTGGAAATCCTATTGCAAGCAGGAGAAGAAGATGGTGTCGTGGAACAAATTTAAGGAGCTACTTAGGAAACAGTTCTATCCGGTGGGATTCCTTGAGGAGCGTTGGTACAAGTGGTATGGCTTACGCCAAAGGGTCAATCAAACCGTTCAAGAATACACTACGGAGTTCCAGCAGCAGGCGATGGTCCTTAACATTGCGACAGAGGAATATTCCGTGTTTATGAAGTATATGGCGGGATTGAGCGATTACATCCGAAAGGAGATGAGGTTATTCACGGTCGAGACTATTGCAGAGGCGAGCTTGAAGGCCATTGCCATTGAGGGCAAGCAAAAGAAGGGCAACGAGGCTAAGGGGGACTCCAAACCGATGGGAGGCGAGTCTAGTGGTTCTCAGTTTAAGGAGGAGGAGAAGAAGGGTGATCCAGGGAAAGCAAGGCTGATTTGTAGTCATTGCGAGAAGACAAGGCACGAAGCTGATCGGTGCTGGGAGAAGTATCCTCATCTCAAGCCAAGAGGGTTGAAGAAGAAGGAGGAGAAAAAGGCATACATGATAGCTCAAGGTCCGAAAGAAGTCTCGGGGATGACAGAGCCTAATAGCAGTCTCAATCTTATGATGGGGAAACAGACCACAAAGGAGGAGGACGACCCGAGGGAGCAGCTCTTTGTGCTTAAGTTGCAAGTGAAGACCAGTTTAGTTGATGCCATTGTTGATTCGGGTAGCGAGAAGAATCTGATATCCGAGGCCTTGGTTCAGAAACTGGGTCTGAAGACGGTCAAGCATCCGAAACCCTACCCATTGGGGTGGATTCAGAAGGAGGAGAAGCTAAGTGTAGTTGATCAATGCACTGTAAGATTTGCGCTCCATGAGTCGTATATTGACGAGGTCACATGCGACGTAGTTCCATTGGATGTTTGTCATATTATACTGGGCAATCCGTACTTATGGGATAGATATGTGATCTACGAGAGGCGGGCTCAGAAGTATACATTCACCAAGGGTGGTGAAAAGTTCATATTTCGTTCGGCATCTCTTCCGAGGGAGACAAGCTTGGGAACGGTGACGCGAGCGAAGAGGTTAGTGAATGCAAGTAAGAAGTTTGTCTCGCTGTGCATTAGATTTCCAGAACAACCATCGAAAGAGGATTGCGATTTGGAGCGAAAGGTGACTACGACGAGACGTGGGATGAATGAGTTGTTTCCGATCGGACGTCGAGATCAGATTCCTAGCAAGGTCAGGTGGTTCAGAAAAGAAGGAGGGGCTCGCGAGTTCTCTCAGCTGAAGTTCTAACTTGAATGGGACTTCAAGTTCCTAAAAGGGGGGACCCATGATACAGGTGTATCTTCTTCCCTGCCTCGGGAGCTTAGTGATCCTCATGGGAGCTTGAGGATAGGTGATTCTTATGGTATCTTGAGAATAGGAGCGTGGATGGAGCCAAAGAAGACGGTGAAAGAAGTCAGCAGAAGCGAAACGTGCAAAAGAACAGGGTAGCTGGCAGATCTCTGGTCGGTCGACCGCAGCACACATGCCAATCGACCGGAAAACCTACATGATGCAGGGTCTGAGAAAACTCTCTGGCCGGTCGACCGGACCAAGCCTGGCGGTCGACCGGATCGCGATTTCTGGGTTTCCTGTTTCGTTTTGGATTCTGTTTTGATGGGGATTCCTGATTCTTTTAGGCTTGTTTATTTACAAGATTGTCATCCACGTTTGCACATCTATAAATAGGATTGTTTTAGGGTTCTAAACAATCAGACCTAAGGGAGAGAGAAATTCTAATAATTATATTAGGGTTTAGAGAGAGAGTTGAGAGGTTGTTCTCAATTCTAGTGAGATTGTGAGAGAGAGATTGTAATCTTTTCATACTCATAATCTAGAGAAGGTATTTTCCTTCGTCATACTGAATTGTTCTTGTGTTTTGGTCATTCTCTTCTCAACCCACCTTTTGGTAATTCCGCGACCAAAGGGTGCTCGCACGGCAACTCGTATCACCTCAAGTATCTTAGACACATGCTCGGCGCTAATCATGAGCGATTCGTAGGGTTGTCCCGCACTAGATGCCGTGTCATCGGATGCTATGGTTGAGCAGGCATCTGAACCAGCATCTGACACCTAATCCTCTAAAGGAAGTCCCTTTTGCATCCTTTGGTAATTCTTCCGCCTACTGGTCCCTGATCTTAATCGAGTCATACGTTGGGACACCGTGGTAAACTGATCCGAGCTAAAGCGTCGTGTTGACTTCCCTCTCCCGATCATTTGACGGACACTTCTGGGAATTCGTCATCTTGACGGACAGGTTTTCTCTTGCGGAAACACCTTGGTTTGGTCTCGGACGTTTTGGTAGAGATTCTCTCGAACACCAAAACTCTTCTTAGGGCTTTAGAACAGCAGCATTCTGATAATACCGCTTTGATTATGTTGGCACAGGGACAATGAGGATCCGTGTCTTGAACATTTCTTTTTCGGGACTTATTCGTGCTTTCAGCCCTATAGTACAACTCGTCAGTTTGATAACTGGAGCAACTCATATAGTGTTGGCACGACCTCCCAGGTATAACATCATCATCATCAGACAAATATGTTTCCCTCTGGGGACACGACGCTTTATTGGCGTCTTCAAAAGTTGCTCGTTTAGGTTTGCGCCTTTGTGAACGTGAAAACCTAACGGGCTCTTGAACTTCGACCCGCAATCCAATGCAGTCGGTAACAGGGGTTTTCCCTTTATTATCTTTCTTGGGGGGATTAGTACGACCCCCGGTCTGGGTTGTTGTTTGGGAACCTTTCAACGGTCCCAATCGTTCCTTGATGGGTGCTTTACCTCGATCTCCAGGTAGAGGACCGAGGCGAGCCTTCAAGGGGACTCTGGATTTGGTGAGATCCATGCTATCACCTGGCTTCATCGGAGATGTGGGGACAGGGGAAACAGGATCTGAAATTGACGAAGTTCGAACAGTAACTTCGTTCATCTTCGCCTTAGGCGCTGGCTTTGCCTTCGGCATCCATACCTGTTTGTGCTTGGGCGGCTTCTTCACGGCTTCTTCCTTCTGCATGTCTTTTGCTTTTTGTAAAAGGAGCTGGGCATGCATGAGCAACGCGCGTCGCTTCTTGATTCGCTCCTCGAGGGTGGAGCGGGTCCTCTTGACACGAACCCATTCGTTCGTTTCTGTCTTGGAGGAGGAGTCGGTTGTTCGCTGTTGTTGTTCCCGGCGCTGTCTGGATTTTAGATCCTCATTATAGCGGATCCCGTCCATCGATTCCGAAGCCTTGGCTAATTGTCATGCAAGGCGTTGACGCCGTGTTTGGCGCGCCCTCTTTGACAAGGTTGGAACGCCTTCAACAGTTGTCCTCACGGCGGAGGGAAGATTCGGATCTGCAGCTTCGACCACGTTGGACGTCGTTGGTGCGTCGCGGGGAGTAAGTGCAGCAACGACGAGGGGATCTCGGATCTTCGAGCCGGATGTCCCGCGAGCATTTCTGGAAGAGGATGCCTTCCTGCGCCTACTTGGAGAGGCGGATCTGGAGGAGGAGGAAGAGAGGTACTCTTCAAACTTCTGTTGATCGAACTCATATTCGATCTCTTCATTCACCCGGATCTTGAATGCCGGTTGCGTCACGACAGCCTCGGCAGCGAGGCTGTTAGCTCCCACTGTGGTTGCTAGTTTGTTTTCGCTAAAAGTTGCCTTCTCATTATAATAAAATTTGCTTACAAAGGATTCAAAATATTCAATAAGAAAAAGAATGAAAAATTACAACTTTTTAAAAATAACGCAAGAT
Organism: Asparagus kiusianus; assembly: GCA_022839385.1. Classification (NCBI taxonomy): domain Eukaryota; kingdom Viridiplantae; phylum Streptophyta; class Magnoliopsida; order Asparagales; family Asparagaceae; genus Asparagus; species Asparagus kiusianus. The sequence continues at coordinate 644,810 of BQKN01064947.1, read as the reverse complement.
CCGTTCGTCGTATCTTGCTTGCGTGGGTCTTTAGCCGGTGACGGGGATGTTGATATCTGTGGACTACCTGGTAATCAGATCAGATGCAGAACTCCATCGATTCGCGAAGGAACCTAGAAGCAGAAGTGCTTATCTCGGCAACGGCGAGATAATTGCTCTTCTTAGGATTACCGCAACGGGATAATCCTAAGGAACGGATGTGGGTGAATGCAGATCTGATGAATCTCTCTCTTGTGTTGAAGAACTCGATCACTCTTCAGTCCGGTAGAGCTTCGCCAATTCTCTAAAATTCCAGATCTAAAAAAAATGAGGACCCGGGGCTGTATTTATAGGCTCCAGGGGGTTACGGGCGGTTAAAACTGCGTAACTGGCCATTTCTGCGTTAGAGACACCCCAGGGTGTCTCAACCTGGGCCGAGACACCCTAGGGTGTCTCGGCCTTGGTCGAGACACCACGTGGTGTCGCACCTAAGGTTGAGACGTATTTTCGCCTCCTCGTCCGTTTCCGCCGTAATGTCTTCGTCCGAACTTGGATTTGAGCGATTCAAAATGCGTTGGAAAGCCGATGAGGAGCTCTATAAGCTCCAATGGTTAGATCATCTGTAAAATAAATGAGACACGAGGGGCATTGCGCCTTTTGTAAACGTCGCGGGGCTCCCGATCAGTCTGTATCTTTGTTATTCCGAAACTCCGTTGCTTCGCGTAGTCCGTCGATTCACTTCAACCGTTAGTCGACGTCGATTAAGCCTCTGTGACTTGGATAGTGACGTTCATCATCTTTTCTTAACGCTGAGCTGTTCGTGGAGACCTATAGGCAATTTTCGATGCCTACAGTGTCGTCGTCGAAGAAGTTGGTGAGGAATTTAGTCTCTATGTCGTCCTAGCTATTCACACTTCCTGGCTTGAGGTGGCGATACCAATTGAAGGCGGCTCCACGAAGAGTGCCAACGAAGGACCGTACCATCAGAGGCTCATTACCAGAGATAACCCCTAGGTGTGATTTGAAGTAAATTAAATGCTGAGTGGGTGAACCCTTCCCATCAAACGGCGTGAAGTTAATTAGATTGAACTTCGCCGGATACGGGATTGATTCCCATTCTCTTGGGTATGGATAAGGAATGCCCGTCTTCTTCATCTCTTGAGCGGAAATTAACGTATTGATTTTGCTCTCGAGGTTTTTAATCTTCAAACTTTTACCTGTATTTTCGTTAGCACGATTCTGAGGTGGAAGTGTGGCGTTATGACTAGCATTCTCGATACCACCCCCTGCATTGACGGGAGGATTATTGGCATTATGAGCTTCATCCGCACCTGTGTCCTCATTTTCCTGATTAACCTGGTTACGACGACTTGGTTCGCCTTGCTGGTTTGTCAGTCCTCAGATTTGTTGGTCATGCATTTCTCTCATATTCTGCATGGCCATCTGCATTTCGAACCTGAAGCTCTCCTGTTGTTTAGCCATGGCTTCTTCGAGCATCTTGGCCACTTGTTCCGCACTTATCATAAGTGACTCGTGGGGTTGTCCCTCGCTGGATACTGTATTATCTGATGCGACTGCAGAGCAGGCATCCGATTCTTCATCTTCTGAAGGTAATCTTATCCGAATCATACCATAAGTTGCTTGTATGATGGCTCCAGACTGCAGACGGGTTACACGCCGGGGTACTTCCAAAATCGACTCGGGATTATCCTGTGTTGATGTCCCTTTGCTGGTCATATTAGTGGTGACCCTCGGAAATTCTCCATCTTCAACTACCCTTCTTCTTTGTCGGAAACGCCTAGGCCTTGGTTTTGGCATTTCGGTATTGAGCCTTTCGAAAATCAAAATTCTTTCGGGGACTGTCTTGATGCAGTTGCACTCAGACAATACTACTCGAATGAGTTTGGAACAGGGGCACTGAGTTTCTAGTTTTCGAGGACTCCTTTTCCTGGTTTTACTCGTACCCCCAACACAATAGTACAACTCGTCAGCTTGAAGGTCGGAGTAACCTATCGTGTGTTGGCACGACTTCTCAGGTATAACGTTATCATCATCAGACGACAATGTTTCCTTCTGAGGGTGAACTGCCTTCTTTGGGCTTTCAAGAGTCACGCGCCTCGAAACATGCCTTTATGGGCATGAGTTCTCAGCGGGCTCCTGGACTTCAATGCGCAAATTAGTGCGCGTAGCTGCCATGAACTCCTTGTCATGTTGAGGGTGGCGGCGACTCCCAGCATGTTGAGTCGTTCGGGGCTTCTTTATCAGGCCCAAACGTTCTTGAACTGGAGCTTTGCATCGCTCATCGGGAAGTGGACCGAGGCGCTCCAAAACTGACCTCCTTCTTCGGGATGGTCCTGCGAGATCTCTCGGAGCAGCTATGGGAATTATCGGCGATTTAGGTTGGTTCGTCGGAGGTTAAACTTTTGCTGAAGGCTGCAATGGTTGCCTTTTAGCCTAAATCACCGCTTCAGACTTCAGCCTCCACACTTGGCGGGTTGGTGGCGGCTTTTTGGCCACTTCCTTCTGCAGTCTTCTGCGGACTTCTTGGACTTGAGCCCGTGCCTGTGCTGACAGTGCGCGGCGCTTGCGAATGCGCTCATCAAGTGTCGAACGATTCCGTTTGACACGGATCCATTCATTCATTGGCGGCTTGGAGGAGCTGCCATTCATTGGTTGTTGAGGCTGTTTGCCTCTCCTGTTCTTCAGATCCGCGTTATAGCGGATTCCGTCAGTAGACTCCATTGCCTTTGCGAATTGCCGCACCAGGCGTTGACGTCGTCTTTGGCGGGCTCTCTTTGAGAGAGTCACTACGCCTTCGGCGATGGAGGAGTTGGCAAGGACAGGTTTGACCTGGTTCGAGGTCAGTGGAACTTTACCCGATGCAACTTTGGCATCAACCGGGGTGAGATCTTCGTTGGTATTCTCCACTTCTTCGTACCAACGGACTTTTCTCCTGGAGGAAAACTTCTTGGACTTACGGGGGGTGGATCCGGACGAGGATGACAGATACTCCTCGAACTTTTGTTGGTCGAATTCATAATTGACCTCCTCCTCGACCGGGATCGAGATCCGCGGCTGCGACGCAACGATCTCGGCAGCGAGATCAGTGGCTCCCACTGTGGTCGCCAGATTGTTCGCGAGAAAAATTGTTTTCTCTGATCTCATTATTTCCATTAGCAACAGTTTATCGGTTACAAGGGATCCGGTCTTTTTATAAGATCCGGTTACAACAAAATCAAAGAAAAATCTAAAAAAGATTACAACTTTCCTTTTTTTTGGAACAAATCACAAGATCCTGTTTTGCGGTCTCTTGCTTATGTGGGTTCTTTGCCTGCGTCGGGGTTAATCCGTGGACCACCACGCGATCTTGATCCGGTCGGATCTACACGGTATGACGGGTGTTACTTCACAAAGGAAATAACAGCCGGGGGGATTATTTCACCAAGGAAATAATAGCCCGAAGTAATCGAAATCGACCAAGCGAAATCGATACTCTTCTCGGGATCAAAAACCAAGTTTTGATCCGGAGGATAACCGTGTGGATCTCAGATCTGATCTCTCTCGAAATCCTGCCTTATTTGGTGTGGATGATCACCAAGAACCAGATCTGAAAAGTCCGAGTCTTCAAAGCTTCAAGATTCTGAAGTTGAGCTCTCAATCCGGCAGAGTTTCCCCTCAAAATATCACCAAAAATCCAACCTTTAGCTTTCAACCTCTCAAAAGTCCAACCCTTTAAACAATGAGCCCTCATGTCTATTTATAGGCACCTCAAACCAGATCTGGGCTCAGATCTGGGCCCAGATCTGGGCTCGGCCACCTAGGTGGCTCGGCCACCGAGCCACCAAGAGGTGGCTCGGCTCTGGCCGAGACACCTAGGTGGCTCGGCTTTGGCCGAGACACCTAGGAGTGGCTCGGTTTTGGCCGAGCCCTCCAGGTGTTTGCCTCTTCATCTGTTTTTCGGTTTCACGGTTTATCCGAACTTCATTGTTGATCTGGACTCTGATTTGACAGTCCGGATCCTGATTTGACAGTAAATCCGCTTCGGTGTTCGAGTTTGAGGTGGACTCTATGTTTGGATGACTCGTTGATTCATCGACCCGTTAGCTTGATTGGGCACGCGATTGGATGTATTCCGTTGTTTGCATGCGGTTCGTTAACCTCGTCGCCTTGTTAATCCGCTTCGTCGCGTCTCACTTGGCTTTGGTGTTGTGGTCTAACGATCATGCTTGGATATATCGCCCGATGGTTCGTTGGTTTGTCGAATCACCGTGTCGAGCTGTGTTAAGGGACCTATAAGCAGTTTTATACGTCTACAGATACCCCGGTCGGATGTTCACCAACCATCGAAAAGCGTCGCAGGAGAGAACTGTGTGGTGATCCGCCGTCGGCGCATCCCTGAGAGATTCCTCATATCCTCCCCCACTAAAGTAAGGGAAGAAACGGCGAAAGTTATAATGCCCGAAATGAGAGAGCGTCTTCCGTGCATTGGGGATATCCTTACACTTCCAAGAGCACCTCTCCAAGCGTTGAACAAACGGGACGAATTGGTCTCCTTGAAGAGTCATCGGGGTACTCATCAAGCATTCGTAGTGGTATACAAACCACGCCATCAGATAAGTGTATGGCAACCCCACCCTAGGATTGGGGGTCCTGATGATCTCTCCTTCCCCCTCATCGAGGATCGACACGCGGCAGAATTGGGCCGTCAGAGTACGGAGTCCCCGATGGATACACGCTATCATCACCGACACCAAAGAGTAGGACTTCCCGTTGGCCAATCAAACTGTAGGATATAAGACCTCCACAGAAAGCACCTCAAAAGAGTGAGTGGGGATTACGCACCTCTTCAGCCACAACATGAGGTACCCCGCGAACAGAGCCTTCCAAGATATAGGGGACTTAGCCTGATGGTGGAATGAGTGAAAGACCGTGCCGGACCTGAATCCACCCTCGTCGCGCTCAAGAGTCACGGTGCTTCCCTCTTTGGTTGTTCTCGTCTCCACTTCAGATTGGTCACACTCGCCTAATGGAAGAGCAGGCTTCCCTTTGACATCGTTCTCCAGGAATAGATAATCAGCCTAATTCTTATGGCTGATTCCCGGAGTCCTCTTCTTCTTCCCCTTATGATCTGTCGCCCCTAAGGTACTGAGGCAGATGTGGTAATGGAAGAGCAACTCCCACAGAGTTTCAACCACCAAGGGGGAATGGTCTGAAAGCTGGTCGATCTCATCTTGGCCTGGGACGTACTCCTCGTAGGGAAAGTCTCCCAGAGGCAGCCCTGACACGTCATACATCTCGTGGTGGGTTATGCCAAGCTCACCGTTGGGGGTGAAGAATGTGCCGCTTTCTGCACAGTACAGTTCCAGGATGTTGTGGAACTGAGAAGCATTAATCCTCAAACCATGTCGAGTGGCTTGAATGGCCACATACAGCTCCGAATTCTTGAGGTCAGAATTCTCAGCCAGGATATAGTCGGTGATCTTGGACCACCAAGTGTCGCTACCAGGCGTAGAGTATACCCATCCCGGGGCTCTGAAGTCCTTTAGGGGAAATCTCCCACCAGCGCGGAAGAAGCGGTGACGGAAAGTCTCCGCTACCGCCGTCATCTCCCCTGCAGGCGGCTCATTGGACGGTAGGCCAGGGCGCAGACCCGTCACACGCTTGCAAGAGCTCCCGTCCTGAGTGGGGGTCAAATCTCAGTTCATCGCTCGGGGGACCACGAGAGACCGTAGCTCGACGATCGAGAACCCTCTCGGCATGCTGGGAAGGTAATAGGGAGTCCCCTCCACGATACGGAACCACCTGCTCTTCTTGAGCAGCAGAACAGAAGGATCGGTCATAGCATCGCCGAAAAAAACTGAGGCTTTGACAGCTCCGTCCTAGCGTCATCTGTCAGCGTCGCGTCAGTCGTCAACTCACGTAATGTCAAATGATGACCGTCTGTAACCCTCTTTATCAGGTCATGTGGCTTATCAGCGGTGAACGAGGATACCGGAGCCAAAGAGGGAAATCGAGGAGGTGCCGTATAGCCCGTACCCCCGGCGAGGCTAATGGCCACGCCCTTCGGAAGAGCCTCATCAGAAAAAGTCGCTGCAAGAAAGAACCAAAGAATCAAGGCGAAATCCGCCATAGGGACAAATCCGCCTAACGAAGACAAGACATGGTCATGCGGACTGCATTCGCCCTTATCGGATAGAAGTCGAACTCGCCAGACAAGAAGATAAGTTCGCCTTCACCCAACAAGGACCAATTCCGCCTGTAAAGGCGGAAGTTTCCTATCTACAAATGGATATAAAAAAAATCCCCCCTAAAAAAAGGGGGGGAGGGGTGATTTTTACAAAAAAAAAATGCCAAAAGACAACAGGTCCTACCAGGGGAGACAGATGATGCTCATCCCCCCAACCCAACGTCTATAATCGACGCACGGTCATCAGAAGGACCCCTTGACTTACCTAATCGCGGCTCCGGCACGCTGGTGGGCGCACCGGCGGAGAGACGGTCGGAAAAGCGTCCAGGGCCTTTTCCCTTCGCAATGCACCTCTTGGATCGCGGCGCCATTGAAAGATGAAGCGGGAACTCTCTCTTTAGGAAATTTTCAAGATTCCTGAACACGGCAGCTCTCGAGGGAAGAAAGCAGCTCATTTAAAGACAATAGTTTCCCACGTGGCGACGATCGCCCTCGAAAGGCGAAACTCTAACGAACGAAAGACGTGGCCACGATCGAAATCAACGGCTCAGATCGCCTCCAGTATATCGAAGGAACCGTCGAAATGGGAAACGGGCCAGTCGTGACCCAGAACCCGAATCGAAATCGACGGTTATATTCAGCGGTTGAGTTTGAAAACCACGGCCACGATTCGAACGAGGCCCATGAAGCTGACGTCAAACTGTCGAATCACAATGAAAGTGACAGGACGGAACCACGCCGCCTTAGCTAAAAAAGCACGAAGCCCCACCAGTGGACACATGGTTTGCTCACACTGGGCCTACTTTCGCCCCAAAGGAAAGGTCTCGTCGACAAAAACTCTAATAAAATCCGCAAGTCGGGCGAAATTTCGCCTTCGAAGCCTAACTTCGCCTGAATGGTTCATCCACCTCTGAAAACATGCGACTTGCCCGAAATCTTGAAACCAACAAGGTGACTTTGGTTGAACTCGCGCCCCAGACGGCTAAGGGTCAGAGTGGAAATCTTAGCATTAAGCCTAAGAGAAATCACTCGACAACTCATCATACTGAGGGGAATAGTATGGCTAGCCCGATTCAAACGGTAATCGGTAAAGGCAAATCAAACCCGTTGATAGCTGAGGGTTTGCTGAAAATCCTAAATGCACTTGGTCCGCCCAGAACTTCTTTGTTCAAAGTATTCCAGACCACACGTAAGCCGGTTTAGGTCTGAAAACTTTGAAGGGGATCTTGTAGACGGTAAAAATTACCGCGGCGGACTGACGAACGAATTCGCCCACGAGTCGGGACCACCCACTTGGGTGAAGGACAGATCGCAGCCAAAGAATGGGTCCGCTGACGCGCGAGCCCCACATTTGCCCTCACGCGCCAAGTCGTGTGGACTCGCCAGTAGGGTGAATTCGCCCTCATAAGCCAAATCCGCTTGCAGGGGTCCAGATCCGCCTACGTGAGTCGAAAGCCGGGTTCTCAGGGACAAACCTCCCCTACTTCCCGCGATGCGAGGGGAAAGAGCACAGTGCTCCAAGCTCGTCAGATAGCCGTCCACAATTCGAGCGAGCAGACAGGCGTCAGATCAACCTGCATACCCATAAATGCGGTTCACCTCAACCATCAGGGTCAAAGAGCTGGAGCCGCCGGCATGCGGCGAGCTGTCCAAGCCCACTCAAACACGAGGCGTCCATTCTCCCGCCTCTATTGAGACATAGGGAGAGGGGAGGGGGCACAGTACCCTAGGACCGTCAGGTGGTCACTCGGTAGCTCACAGCGTAGGTAAGCAGACAGGTGCTAAAGCAGCCTGCATCCTCATAAATGCAGCTTACCTCACTCATCCGAGCGAGGGGTCAGAGCCGTCGGCGCTCGATAAGTTGCCCAGATCCACTCAAGTACCTGGCAGCAGTCGTCACTGATACGAGGAGGGGCTTTCCCACTTCTGCGTGACGTGATGTAACACGCGGCTCCTCGAATGACCGCTTGTGGTACAGAGGGACAGCAGGATATCTCTGAACAATGTATGGTCACATCCCATAATTCAAGGAGCAGCCAAGCTGTCTCTCTCCTATTTAAGAGCCTCTTTCAGCAACCTTAAAGGGGATCGATAAAAGAAAGACGAGGTCGGTCACAAAGAAGTCGGAAAAACCTTGAGAAGAGGATCGACGATAAGCTCTTTGCATATTCTTGCACTGCAGCATCATCTCCTAGTTCCGAGCCCCGATCGCCGGCGAACTAGAAGATTCGAATTCCATCAACCCGAGCTTCTACTGAGAACTGAAGCTCTCCAACAACCTCGGTCAAACCGTCCAAGGGAAGCAGACTCGGCACGAGCACTGAGCGAAGCATCCTATAGCTACCGAAAAGTCCTCACACTAAACAAAGAGGGCATTCGCTCTGCTTCTGTTGTAATTCCGATTGATTAGTTTGTAATAAGTCATTCTTATAAATACAAACAAAATCTCCCTGTTTTTAGAAAAATCAGAAATTTACACCATACAATCCTGACTTGTGACAGGGAGGAACCTCCAAAAGACTTCTAGGGGGTGTTTGTTTTGGATCCCAAAATTTATGGATATGGATTTCACCATAGAATTTAAAATCCATAAAATTTTTCATGGGTTTTGGGATCTCTAAAATCTTGTTTGTTTCATCAATATTTTAGGATTTGAAATACCAAAATTTGTAATATTTTGTTTGTTTCATCAATATTTTGGGATTTGTAATATTTTGTTTGTTTCATCAATATTTTGGGATTTGGAATACTACAAATTATAGATTATAATATTATATATATTATATATATAATATATTACATATTATATATAATATATTATAAATAATATTATTATAATATTATATAATATTATATATAAAATATATATAATATATGTAATATATATATAATGCTACAGTAATTTACTGCAGCATTTACTACAGCATGAACAGCGATATATAATATATATTATAGATATAGTATATATATTATATAAT
>BQKN01064947.1:541906-590682 GCA_022839385.1 Asparagus kiusianus | reverse complement strand
CTAGACAAATAACATTAGGAATTATTTGTAATCATTAAAACAAGATTAGAAGATGTAAGCTCATAACATGAGACCTAACAGCAGCATCCTGAGAGGTTTGATATGAATCTCCAGATATAAACCAATCTGCCTTGTAAGCCTCTGAGCTCTTTGATGTTTCTCGGAGGTAGCATTCCTTAGATAGCATGAACATTTTCTGGATTGAGAGAAATCCCCTTGGATGTAACTATAAAGCTAAGGAATTTGCCGCTGGCAACCCCCAGGAAAGATTTTGTAAGATTCATCTTCAATTGATGTGCTCACATGATATCGAACATCATCTTCAAATCTGCAAGATGATCATCTTTGTTTTGGCTTTTCACTGTGATATCATCCACATAGCATTCAATCTTCTTACGTAGATGTTCATGAAAGATTGTATTCATTACACGCTGATAGGTTGCGCTAGCGTCTTCAATCCAAAGGGTATTACTGTGTAGCAATATACTCCTAATGGTGGTCTAAAGGCAGTGTGCTTTTCACCTTTAGGGTACATTTTGATTTGGTTATACCCTAAAAACCCATCCATAAAAGACATTCTCTCATACCCATAAGTATTATCAATCATAACATCTATGATGGGGAGTGGAAATTTGTCTTTTAGACATGCAACATTTAGGTCACGAAAATCAATGAAAATTTAGACTTTTCCATTCTTCTTAGGCACGTGGACAATGATAGCCACCCAGTTAGGGTGTTGTTCCTCTCTGATAAAGCCTGAGTCGATAAGCTTTTTGACTTTTGATTCAATTGCCTCCATGATCCCTGGACGGAACCGTCGTTGTTGTTGCTCGGGACTTTACATCCAGATCAATGTTAAGATGATGCATCGCTACTTTAGGATCAAGACCTGGCATATCTTCATAATTCCAAACAAAGACAGCTATATATTCTGTAATGAGAGATATGAGGTCCTCTTTCTCGGATGGTGATAAGCTCTCGCTTATGAAGATTAGCTCGGGATTGATTTCATCCCCCATGTTGACTTGGATTATCTTATCTTCTGTGGGTGACTCGCGTTGTTTGAAACGCATATCCCATAAAATATTAAGGCGTTTGATCCAAGGATCGTTGGTTGACTCAATCAACTTTTCATCATTTTCTTTTGTATCTTCATCTAGATGACTAAACGAAGTCATATTCACAGACATGTTTTTAAAGAATATTCTGATGCTCACATCGAATTCCTATGATGATGTTTCAGATGAATGGTCTTGCCATAGATAATCATCGGCTTCATTTTCTAAAAGGGGAGGGGTTGAAACATAACCTAACCCTCTTTTAGTATTATGATAATAATTAGGAGGCTTTCTTTCTGGAGTGAAAGATCGAATTGGTGCTCGTCTTTCTTTCCCAAAGTTTAGACCTTCATGTTTATCAAAGTCATAACCCATTCTTCTCATCAGATGGATGGAATTGGGTTCATAATAATGAAATTGTAGGATTCCAAGATCTTCATCTGAACTTTCCCGCTTGGGTAACTCAGAGTTGACTTTACTAAAATAGATTGACTTTTGGCATTTCTTTTTAGACAAGACCATGAAGAAGGCTTTCTTCACATCTTCCATCTCTTCGAATATAACAAAGGATGATTTGAGCGGCAAATCAAGTGATGCCTCAGCATATAATGTATGCCAGGGTTCTGTACCTACATCTCTATCAGTCTCCGTCTTCTTGCATTCAAAGTATACATCAGACAAGTAAGCTAAATTGAAATATTCATTAATGTACCCTTCACCCTCACTCAGTACATCATTATTATTGAGCTCGTTTTGGTTCATTACACTCAGATTTAACTCCCACGGACACTCCCTTTAGGCTTGGGCTCGATGTCCGCTTCGTTGCCACTATCGACGGCTTCCTTCGGCTGCTCTAGCTCTTGGGAATCTAGATAAAAGACTAGGTCAAAGTGGAAATTTTCCACACCTTTGAAAGGTTGCTTCTCTACGATTAGGATTTTGACTTCTCCCTCATCATCGGCATATTTTATTACCTGATGAAGGGTAGATGAGACGATGCGATTCGCATGAATCCAGGGTTGTCCTAACAATAGATTGTAGGACGTATCCGCATCTATGATATAACAAGTTATTTTGGACTTGAGATCTTCGATTTGACACCTGAGCTTGATTTTGCCCAGAGGTTGTGTGCAGTTAGCGTTAAAGTCGAAGATAGTAGTTTGAGTGGAACTCAATCGATGTAGGGGAATCCCTATGACTTGCATAACTCTGTACGGTATAATGCTAAGTGTAGAGCCCGGATCGTATTGGACACGGCTAATCTCAGAGAACCAATATACCTTTTGTAATACAGTGGTCTATCATGCTTGTGTTTAATTTGCATATCTTCTTGTGTGAATGATATGCATGGCAAACTTCTCATAGCTTGTAAGCATTGTGCGTAGGATTGTTCTTTTGTAACTTCTAGGAATGTAGGAACTTATTTTATAAAGCTCTCTGTGTCCATTAAAGCTTCAATCAGAGCCTCCCTCGTGGTCTTGGACAATCGCAAGAGCTTATGTAGGGTGATACTGGCCGGAATATTGGTCAAATGTGTTAGACCCTAGAGGGGGGTGATTAGGATCTTATGCTAATCTAATCCGATTAAATGCCAATTAAAACTAATTAACAAATATATTCTTACAAGATAGATATACAAAGAGTTATGTGCAAGAAAATGCAATATACACAAGGTGATATATCCTAGCAATGAGATATGCTATATGATACATGCAAGGATATAAAACTAACACAAGGGGTAAACAATATAAACAAGATAGTGGATGATATAGAAATGAGCAATGCACAATGGTGATATAAGATATGAACTTAAATATGAAAGAACGCCAAAGCACACTCAAACAAGCAATATGATCACGGAGTTCGGACCTTCTGTCCTACGTCTCCGCTCCCCACTCCCTGGGAGAAAACCACTATCAACCGGGTTTTCTACGTTCACCCGAACAACGTTTACACCTCACACTCGGTTTTCTTGCTAACCGAAAACTTTACAATCAACACACTATTGCAATCACACTCTACACCCACTAAGTGTTGGACCTAGCCGTGTCTCCCTCAAGTGCTCGGTTACAACCTTTCCCTAGGCACGTCAACCGACGCCACTCCTCTTAGGACGATCCCCGACTCTCACCACACACTCCTCACTCGGTGTACAAGTGTATTACAGAGTGAATCTCACAATAAGCACAATATAACAAATGATTGTTCTCAACTATGGATGAGAACACAATTAAGCACAACTCAAAGTTACAAACTCTCACCACCCAACTATACTATGTATGTAAATACTAAAAGCTCAATGTGGGTGTGTGTAACAATGAGTAAAATAAAATCTAACTCAAATAGCAAACTAGCAATAATTAATATATGATTAATCAATAATGAAATTGCTAGGGAAAAGATTTAGAAAACTTCTCTATAAACACAAAGAGAGGATGAGAAAATTTTAAGGATGAAATCCTCAACTGGTGATGCAAACTCCTCTTTGTAACAGCAAACCCCAAAAACAAACTAAACAAACTCAAACCCTTGTTTAAAACTTTCTTAAACTTGTTTTTAAAACCCTCTTGATCAGTGTGAAAAGACATCAGCAAAGGGGTATATATACCTCTAAAGATCTCAGCAAAAAGCCCCAAAACGAAATGACCAAAAACCCCAGCAAACAGCTCAGAGAAAGAGCCGTTAAAAGACAACGGCTATATTGTCGGTCGACCGGAAATATCGTCGGTCGACCGATGAAGAGCAAAAAACGAAGAAGCAGCTCTGGACAATCGTCGGTCGACCGATGGAGTTTTCGGTCGACCAGACCGGTCGACCGACAGACTCTCTGTCGCCCAGTGCCGAAAAACCAAACGAGCGGTCGACCGGGTCGGTCGACCGAAATCTGACACAGTTGAAAACAGGTTTTAAAACTTTTTTTTTGACTTTTGGAAATTTGTTTAAAATAACAAATGAAGTCCAAAAATTATGAAACTTTGGAAAATGTATATAAACATGAAAACGAACATGTTACAAAAAGAATTTTCCAAAATACATTTCCCATTTGTAAAAAATCATTATTTTGCAAATATGTTCAAAAACATGAAAACCTGAAAATTGATATTTTGATATTTTGACTCAAACCAACTTTTGAAACTTTGTGAAATGTTTTTATAGACTTAGTAAAACATGTATAAATTGATATTGAAGTCTATAAACTAATAAGACAGTATTTTCACAAAATTGCATATTCTATGTAATGTTTTCAAAAACACAATAGAGTATGAAACATATGATTATATATATGAATGTAAATTTGTTTCATATCTATATAGCTAAACCAAAACACAATAATAAATATGAAATGTGTAATCTCATATTTATGAACATGAAAACTCAAAACTATGTATATATATATATATATACCTATATATATACATGGAAACCAAACATATATGTATATATGATACTATATATATACATGAAAACCAATATAATGTGTGTGTATAATATTGAGCTTAAAGTATCTAACACACATAATATAAACTCCTAAACTACATTATCCAAGCAATCTTGATCTTCATTGTAGCTCAACTTGGTACACATGCGGATGAAGCTAAACTTGGATCTTGAACTTGAATTGCATAGGCTTCAACCACTATTCCGCCAACCTCCATTGGATATCATCGTTGTAGCGCATATTCCATCCAACCTCCAACTACGTTGTTTGCCTAGAATAAATACAAAAACACAAACACTAGACAAACAACATTAGAAGTAAATTGTTTGTTAAACATCATCAAAACAAGAAGCTCTCTGTGTCCATTAAAGCTTCAATCAGAGCCTCCCTCGTGGTCTTGGACAATCACAAGAGCTTATGTAGGGTGATACTGGCCGGAATATTGGTCAAATGTGCCATAACATTGAAATGGAAGGGAGTGTTTGATCCTCCAGCTTCTTGAAGAAGATTTTTGTTATAGTGCAGCTCCTTCTGTTTCCTTTTGTCTGCAGGCTTCTTAGGGGCAGAACCCTTACCTTCTTCAGCCTGTTCTTCTGCTCCTTAACCAACTTGATTATACTTTTTCGAGTATGTCTTTCCTAATCTGGTACCTGGATTAGCTTCTTGTTCTACCGCAAGATTCTCTTTCTCCTCGTCCGAGTCGGTAAGAGGGACGAGATGATGACTATATTCATTCATAGAGGGGCTAATCACATTGGGGGATTTAGCCTTGTTCCTCTTTTTCTTCGCTGATGTGCTTGCCCATTGCTGGTCTTTAAGCAAATCGGGATAGAACCACATTATCTCTCATTTTGGAGTGGTAAGGGATATCAACCCTTTCTCTTTCTGACCATGTGGGTCAATATTCTTCAAGTGTAGTTTTCCCTTGCGGATAGGGATGACACCATTAAGAGCTGCCACAGGTGGAAAATCTCCAAACTGGACCGATATCATGTTAGTTGATACAGATTTCTGTTCTGGCTTCAGTTTGAGTACATCAGCATCGACCAGTGCTTACAGAATATCCTTGAAGATATAACATCTCTTTGTTAGATGTCCCAACATTCTGTGATAGCAACAGTAGTTGGGATCGTCCACTTTTCCTGCCTCTTTCAATCTCTTTATTTCAGGGAGCTTTAACTTATTGTTCTTCTGAAGTAGCTGGAATAGAGTGTCCACATGGTCCTCTTTGAAAGAGTACTGTTTGGGTGCTCTTGGTTGTCTCAATGTCTTACCTTGCTTAGTAGATGTCGCTTGAGTATTGGTATTAGTGGCCAACGTATCATTTCCCTTTGATCGGGGAGCATTGCCTTGATTGCATTGCGCCGGTTGCTTTTGTTTGCTTGTTTCTTCAGCTTTAACCCAGGCAACAATCTCTTCTGCCTACTCTCCTTGGGAGACTAACTATTTTCAGGATCGACATTCCACGACTCCCATTTGAGCCAAGAGATGGGTTTGTAAATTATACTAACAGGTTTCCACTAGAGTGGATTATGTCATACCCGATGGATATCGTAAAGCCATGCTTCGGAATCTCTCAACTACTGCCTTGATAGACTCTCCCTTTCTTTGTTTGGTGGCAAGAATGACAGGGATGGATACTTGGTATCATCTTCAAAGAATTTGGCCAGGAATAACCTCTCTAGATCTACCCATTTCTGAATTGATCCAGCAGGGAGTTTCATAAACCACTCAAAGACAACCCCCTTGAGAGTGTCAATGAACAAGTGAGTCAATATAGCATCGTTTGATATCACATCTCCAATCTATAACTTGAAGTAGTAGATATGTTGGTTCGGTGACCCAATACCGTCAAAAGCTTGTAGAGTTGAGGCCTTAAATCTTGGTGGATAGGGAGCTCATCCCATTCAGCGAGATAAGGCCTCACAACTCCTTCTTCTTAGAGCTCACTTCTGTTGGCAATAGCATTGAGACGGGCTTCAAATTCTTCTATTTTGGCCGACTAAGGATTCTGCTCATTCTCGGCTTCTTTTTCTTATTCAGGGAAAGATTCTACGTGATGAGTTTCTTACTCAGCAGTCTCATTCACTTTTTGTTTCCCCGCTGTAAATGATCCTCCTTTCTGGGAGGATTCTTGTCAAGGTTGTGACTTAGCTTTCTGAGAATTGGCCCTATCCGCAACGATCTGAGCCATCAGATCTTGAAGCTTATTGATGGTTTACTGTTGTGCTTGGAGCATGGCTTGCTGTTCATCAAGCCTCTTTGTGAGATCTTCAGGATTTCTTGCCATGTAGGTGAAGATCTCTTATTAGACCCTAGAGGGGGGGGGGTGATTAGGGTCTTATGCTAATCTAATCTGATTTTATGTCAATTAAAACTAATTAACAAGTTATCCTAGCAAGTATAAAATACAACAAGATACATGAGCTAGGATAGGCAATATGAACTAATGAATATATCCTAGCAATGAGATATTACAAATATATGAGCAAGGATATATAAACAACACAAGGGTAAACAATCTAAACTAGATAGTGGGTAATATAATCAACAAGCAATATACAAAGGTGATATAAGATATGAACATAAAAATAAGTGCGTCAATGCAATCACAAACAAACAATATGATTACGGAGTTCGGTCCCCACGACCTACGTCTCCGCTCCTCACCTCGAGGAGATCTCTACTATCATAACCGGATTTTCTACGTTTACCCGAACAACATTTACACCTCACAATACGGTTTTCTAGTTTACCAAAAACTCTACAACTAACACACTCTTGTAATCCCACTCTACACCCTCTCAAGTGTTGAACTAGACGTGTCTCCCTCAAGTGCTCGGATACAACCTCTCCCTAGGTTCGTCAACCGACACCACTCCTCTTGGGACGATTCCTGACTCTCGCCACATACTTCTCTCGGTGTACAAGTGTATTACAAAGTGAATCTCACAATAAGCACAATTATAATAAATTATTGTTTTATAATATGGATGAGAACACAATGAAAGCTCACACTCAATTGTTACAACTCTCACCAACCCAAATATATAATGTATGCAAATACAATAAGCTCAAGTGGGTGTGTGTAAACAATGAGTGAAATCAAATCAACTAAACTTAATTGAAAATACTAGCTTAATGAAAATGATAAACAACAAAGAATTAATACAAAGCTAGTATTGAGTTTAGAAATTCTTCTCTGAAACACAAGATGGAGAGATGGATTAAAATGAAGCCCAAAGAATGTAGATGATCTCCTCCACTTGTGTAAAACTTCTTCACAAACAAAACTCTTTTAAACAAACACTAAACAAACATAAACCATTGTTAAACTCTTGTTTAAAAACTTCTTGGATAGATGTGAAGGATGAGAGCAAGGGGGTATTTATAGCCTCCCAAAATCTCAGCCAACACCCCAAAGAAAAAGACCAAAAAGCCCACGAATCAGAAATTTGATTCTGTACAAAAAATAGCCGTTGGAGTGAACAGCGGTCGACCGTGAAAATCTCCCGGTCGATCGCGAGCCACTTTCGAAACTGAGAATTTTCCAGAGACTTTGGCGGTTGACCGTGACAGTCGACCGTGTGAAAATTCTAGCTGACAGTCGACTGTGACGGTCGATCGTGAAAGTTTATGTTTGACTCCGCAGGTAAAAACTCAGGTGCGGTCGACCGTGGCGGTCGACCGTGACGGTCGATCGCAAACTGATACATGAACAGAACAGTTTAAAAGTTGATTTTCTGATTTTAAACCCATGTTTAAAAATATCAAATAAATTCAAAAAAATATAAAACTTTGAAAAATGATTGTAGACATGATAATACATATGCTACAAAAACTAGTTTTCAAAAAGGACTTCCTAAATGTAAAATATCATCATTTTGTAAGGAGGTCCAAAACATAGAAATGTAAACATATGAATTTTAACATTTTGCCTAAACCATATTTTAAAACTTTACAAAATGATTTTATAGACTTGAAGAAAGATGTAAACTATTGTTATGAAGTTTATAAATAATGAATGTAGTATTTTATCAAAATAAACATATAATACACTAAAACATGATTTTATTGAACTAAATAAAATTGATATTGATAAAATCATATATATGCATATAAGTATGAAACAAAAATATGTTTTCTAATTATATTAAATTGTTTCATATTAAAACTTGAAAACTGTCAAACCAAAACATATATGTATATATATATAACTATATATATACAAAACCAAAACGTGTATGTGTGTATATGATTGAGCTTAAAGTACTAACACACATAATATAAACTCCTAAACTAAATTACCCAAGCTTGATGAAGGTCTTCAATGAGCTCAACTTGGTACACTTGCAAATGAAGCTTGAACTTGGATCTTCAACTTGAATTTGTATGGCTTCACTCCACAATTCCGCCAATCTCCATTTGATATGATCGTGAATGCGCAATTCCATCCATCCTCCAACTTATTATTTGTCTACAATAAATAACAAAATACAAACACTAGACAAACAATATTAGATGTAAATTGTTTGTTAAATCATCATCAAAACAAGAAGGCCAATACTCATGTCCCTTGAATAGAACTTGATGATTGAGACTCTACGATGGTCGAGTGTTCATCATCGGAATTGGTTCCTCTGACTAACCTCCGATAGTTGACATGGAGAATGGCTCATGTTCGCGTCCGAGTACGTTGGTAGATTCCTTCAAACTCGTTCGTGATTTCTCTGAAGCTTGGAGAAAGATCCATCTCTGATTCA
This sequence comes from Asparagus kiusianus, assembly GCA_022839385.1. Taxonomy (NCBI): domain Eukaryota; kingdom Viridiplantae; phylum Streptophyta; class Magnoliopsida; order Asparagales; family Asparagaceae; genus Asparagus; species Asparagus kiusianus. The sequence goes on along the minus strand of BQKN01064947.1, from coordinate 581,422 downwards.
TCAAAACTAGAGACTGACGATTTCTCTCTACCGATCACATTAATAGTGACTTCAGGATATACGACCTCTGAAGATTTCTTCTTGTAATGATGTCTTCGCTTGTTTGGTCGAGCAACGTTTGTCAATCGATCGATTACCGACTGCCTAGGCACAAAAGTATAACATTGGCATTCTGAGAGGACCACAGAAATAAGTCGCTCACATTGACATGAATGAGTGACTTGTTACACCGGTCTTTCTCTCGATAAAAGTTTTCTTAAGTCGGAGACTTGGGAAGAATTTCTCATTGAACATGAGGTTAGAGCTGGAACCCCCTGTCTATCAATAGACGGGATTCGATCTTGGTGAACATGAATCTTAAACCCATGTTGATCCTTTTGTACGCAACGTATCACATCGCGTTTTGGAGAAGGAACGCGAGGGTCGTGTTTAGCATTCGAAACGCAAGAACTGCATTTGAGAATGGGAATGCGAGGGTCACGTTTTTTTAGCTTGGGGTCCGTGTTTTATCGATGAAACGCTCCCTTGACGGTTGCGTTATGACTGGGTAACATGTCCCTGAGGGTTGTGTTCTGATTGAATAACGTTCTCCTGAGAGCTGTGTTTTGATTGGATAAGACGCTCCTAAGAGTCGCATTTTGGAAAATCATTGCTTTCTTGAGGTCTGCGTTTTGATTGAACAACACACCACTGAGGGCTACATCCAACTTGGCTTTTAAAGTAGCATCACCATCAGTACTGATCAGGTTTACCACCGTAATAGGCCTTTTGTGACCCGATACTCATTGTTTTGGCTCGAGTATAGAATCTTCAACTCGACTGACGAGTTTGGCTAAAGCTGAGCCTACTCCTCCAGAGGAGAGGATGTCTGAGCAGTCTAGCCCAAGGGAGAGATCCTCCTTTGGTGAGTCGGCCACAATTGGAGCTTTAGTCTCTTTAGGGACTTTGCGGACCTTGCTATAACCTTGGGGCTAAGGGATCCGGAGGAGAGTGTCTCCTCGTACTTGGCTTGATCAAACTCTACAACAAGAGTTTCGATCATAGTTCCAACGAGGTTGCGTTGGATTACGCCACCACTTTTTCATCAATGAAGCTAGTCCCCAACGAAGTCGCCATCTCTTGTTTGTGAAAAATTGAAGAAGAAATAATAATAAAATTTGTATTTATCTATCTACCGACTTAGAAAAAGAATGAATATAACCTCTCACAGTAATCTCTCTCTAATTGATTTAGAAAAAGAAATAACAGTCTTCTCGATCGGTTTCCTAATTTACAAAAGAGAGAAGCGATCAACGGAGACCCTCCCCTTTGTTTAAACCTGGGTTCTTCTTGGTGTCGATGGAAACTTGAATCTTGTATCCCGTTGACGATCTGAACACTTCACCTCACAGAACTTGGTTGATTCCTCTTGATGGGAAGAACTTGTAATGCAAGTTTGGAACTCTTAACGAGTCTAGGAACTCTAAACGAGTTAAAGAACTCAGAACGAGTTTAAAACTCTAGACAAGTTTAGAACTCTGTAAAAGAGTTGATTTGATCTAACTGAAATGGTTCACAAACCAAGGAAAAGCTCCAAGAACTGCTCTTGATGATGCTCCAAACTCTCCAAGATCCGAAGCCTCAAAAATCTAGATCCGCCCAAAAGGATAAAAAAAAAAGATCTGATTTAAGCTGATTTTTTAGCTATTTATAGGGGATAAAGGGGTGTAACTCACCCCTAAAATCGCTCCCTAGTGGGGTGTAATCCCCCTCAAATCGTGGGAAATGGTTTTCTAGAACCGTTCAACTCATATTTGAACAAACCAAACACAAAATTTACGTTCTTGGCATGAACTTTGCGTTTGAGATTGAAAACACAATGGTGGGCCCTACGTTTTATTGCTTGGAACGCAGAAGTAAGCTCTTCGTTTTGGGTTTGGAACGCAGAGGTGAGCTCTGCATTTTGGATTTAAGAGACCGTTGATTTGTAGTCTCTCTAGTTAGAACGTTGCAAAGATTGTGATCCTCATCTCGGCTCTTTGAAATGTGAGAGACGTCAATTGTAACTATTATTGATGATTGTGAAAGTCGTTGATCCAGAACTTTCATCGATTGTCGTGAATGTTGTTAAATTATAACCTTCACCGATTGTTATGAAGTTCTTCAATTTGTAACCTTCTGAAAGTCGTCGAATTGTAACCATCATTATCAGTGCTTGATAAATATTAGCTATCTGCAGTAATTTTTTAGACAGCCTACAAAGGGTATATGATATGTGGTGGTTTAGAGATTGCTTATAAAGTGTTTGATGAAATACCAATGAGAGATATCATTTTTTAGACAGTATTAGTAATAGATACGTACAAAGAAAATATCACGAAGATCTCACAGCTTTTCCTAGGGTTTTTTGTCCACTTCCTTCCCTAAAAATTACGAGTTTATAACATACAACATAACTTTATTGGCAACAACATATCCATAAAAGAAAATGACTTAGATTTAATATAGAATGACTTAGATTTAACATGAAATTACTTAAACTTCACAGAACATGACTTAGACTTCACATGAAATGTGATACCCTTAATAGGAAATGACTTAATCTTAAACATAAATGACTTAACCTTAATATGAAATGTGGTAACCTTAATAGGAAATGACCTAACATTAATAGGGAATAAGGTAACCATAACAGGAAGATCATGAAAGCATATAATTTACAAAATTCCAGGAAAGAATATATTTGCCTAGTTCTCTAAAGCACAGTTGATAACAATTTATATATCCTTTCTTTTTTTTCCTTTTCACTTTTTTCTAGGGATTCTTTGTCCACTTCCTTTCCAAAAAATCGCAACTTTATATAACGTAATAGGCAATGACATGTCTATAACAGTAGGTCCTTTAACTTAGTAACAAATCTGAGTTCACCATCAGAGAAGAACATCAATTAGATAAAAAAAAACCTCCAATTAGAGGAAGGCAAGGAAAAAGAGTAGTAAATGCAAAGATAAAAATGCAGAACATCTTTCTTCATAAGTGAAACCCTAGCCCCAATGAGCCCATATAGTATTTCTCAAGAAACTTCTGAATGACCGGGTCACTTAAGATCCAATTATGAGTGAGTCAACCCCTTAAGAGATGAGTGATCAAAGAGCCCATTAATATCAGAAAAGCTCAGCATCCTTTGTTCCTTCATGTCCTTGTTCATTAACAACAATCATAATATTCCACGAAATGAAAGTTATGTGAGTCATTTCATCAAACAAATTGTAAGCAACCATCGTGCTCCGTTAATACGTCGCCATTGGAGTCGGTCACGGTCATCATGCAGGAAGGTTTAGAGGGCGTGATGGGGTGGTCGATGGAGGAAAAGATGGCGACAAAGTTGGAGGAGGAGATCTTGCATGTCATTGCCATCGGATTCAAACTTGTTCAGGAAACTCTTGAGGTCGGTGGTAGTGGATGGGGGAGGAAGGTATTGACGGAGGAAAGGTGAGATCTTGCCGGTTGGAGGGGGATGGGGGAACAGATTATATTAAGAGGAAGATTAAGGTTAGGGTTAAAGTTAGAAGAGAGGAGGGAGGAGCAACCATGAAGGTTAGGGTTAATAAGAGTAGGGTTAGGAGAGAGGAGGTGGGATGAGCAAGAAAATTAGCAATGTCGCCGATGATGGAGGTGGGGACGAGGATTTAAGGAGAGTTAGAGTTGGGAGAAAGAATAGAGAGGAGAAATCTCACCATGGTTGTGATCTCCATAAGAGAGAGAGAGAGAGGAGGGGGCGGGGGGGGGGGGGGGGGGAATAGGAAGATGGATGGGCATTTTTGGGTTTTATGGTTTTTCCTCTCTCCGTGCTTAGTTGGTAGAGGAATATGGGTTAAAACATAATATCGCCTTGTATTTTGGGGTTATGCATGAAGATGAAACTACAATAGGCTTGGGCACATCAACTTCTCTCACTTGGGGTCTTGACATAATTTTGCCTAAAAATGATAACTAACCTGTCTTTTTTTAATAAAAACGTCTTTGCTAGAGGCAATTTGACCGTGATAAATATGGAAATTTATCATATTAATTAAAAATAAAAATTAACATCATGTGAATTGTTAAGTTACTTGTTTCCAATTAGAGAATATAAATGTTTTTCTTACAAAATATACAAGAATATTGATAACTACACCGCTACACTTAAATTAGAGAATATTCGGCGATAACCACACTACTCTCTCATACAAGAAAGTATCCAGTGAAATGAATAGTCAAACACATATTTAAAGATATCTTTTCTGCACTAAGAATGGAGATATCAAAAAAATAGTGGATTTGTTGTAATAACATATTTGAAATCAATTTCCGCCTTTTCCAGTACTTAAGTAATTGAAGGGTCATGCTGATTATTGCCTTACCGAAGAAGAAAAATGAGCCATAATATCAACTCTCATGCTGATTGTTGTCTTGTCATAGATCAATAGCATGAAGAGTCCTTTGATTAATTCTCGAGTGAGGCGAGGACATACGATCGAGCCGGATCCAAATGTATCTGCGAGTAATCTTTCAGCTCTTCTGTACAAATCAATTGATCTTTCTTCCATCGGTTGGGATGAGATTTGTTTGCGTAGCAATTTCTTTATATTAACAATAAGTAACTCAGGAAATGATAAGCACTTGCAGGGGCATCTTGAGTAGTAGGAATTACTGTTGGATCTGTCTTACAATCGAAGAGAATAATTAGCAGACAAACACATAACTAGACCAACAGTGAAATTGCAGGGATGGTAAATTCAAACTAACAAATTATAGAGGGTCTACTACATGCAACTAACCCTATCTTTTTATTTTTATTATATTTTTGGTAGGATACATATAATTAATTATCTGAATCTGTGACCAATTATGCTGACCCAGCAATTTGTACCTAGACTTAGGTTTCTAGATATATAGAAGACATTGATACCCTTTGATTTCGTAAATTTTGTTTTTACCCCATTCTTATATCACATAAACTGCAAATTATTTAGTTTGTTCTGCTTCGTATTCATAAATGTTCCTCCTGTATCCATAGTCGATTATGACATATATGGACTGTGATTAGTAAAACATATGGACATGATATGTTTCATCGCTGATCTGCATGTATGAATTTATCGATTTAAGAGCTTTGTTAGGTTTCTTACTGAACAAAACTCTCATAGGGCTGCTGTGAACCTCGTTGGGGAGCTGAAGGATGTAGTCAGGAATGGACGTCCCAACCAAGAACTGAGCAACCTCATCGCAAATTTTTTTAACAGTTGTGGCTAAGAAATTTATAGGATTTGGGAGCATAGCAAGAGCTAATCTCTTGTAAATACTCTTCGAATACTTCATTGAGTACATGGGTTACCCCAAGCTTGATCACAAGCATGGGTGTGTCGTACGGAGTTCTTCCTGCTGGATCGTGTTGAATCCCACCATCAAAATAGTATTTGCTTCCATAAATAACAACCCATGTGCCTGCGGACAGATCCAACAAATGAGAAAAAAAAATTAAATTAAATATGCTGCTATGCTAAGAGGGAAAATAAAAGGCAAACCACTTAAAATATACCCCAAGCCAAGTTAGTATGTCTCAAAATCTAAAAGCAGTATGAATTTCCTCAAGGTCACGCTACATACATGCAAGGAAATAATCTGCCTTTAAAAGTCTGAAGCATTCACTTTTTCGGTTAACCAATATGGCTAACCCATTTTGCATTATCAGCTGACCAGGACCCCAATTATCTCGGTTTCCATACCTTTTGTTGTCCAAAAAATTGAACTCATGCATCAAATTTCAGTTTTATCAAAATCATTGCAAGTACATAAAACTTACTTATTTTCTATTGCATCACCTTTGTTACATACTATGATATGACACCTAAAATCAAGTACGGATCTTAACAAATCAATGTTTTCGAAAGCGTAAGACGTTTCTAGGCGCTGGACCAAATGCCTAGCACTTAGGCGCCTATGCGGGGCCTTAAGCAACATTTAGATATTTTTAGCATTAAGAGAGGAGAGATTCCTATCCTTGTTGTTTACCTAGGAGAGACTTGGATATAGAATTTTGATCAAATCCATTTTGGCTTGGCCCATTCTCTTTATTCACCATAATGCCCAAGCGAGTAATATATCCCTTTTTGATGCAGTGCAATCTGCTTAAGTGGCCTACACTCCTCTAGGCACTCCTGAGACCTCTGCTAGGAGGACATCCTAAATACCACTTAGGCCCAGGTGGACGGCTAGGTGGATACCCAGACCGCTATTTGAAATATTTAAAAAGTTTGCAGAATTAGGTCAGCATAACAATTAACTCTATTAGTACACCAAGAGAGGACACACACAACTTCTTTGCATAACAGTTATTCTTACAACAGTAAATTTCACTTGAACAATTTGAAACTGTTCATAACAATAACTAATTGCATAATGACAATTTCAAACTTTATAATGAAAATAAGTAGTCCATTAAAGAATCTGCTTCAACTATTAGCATCTAAAGGCTAATGGCCACTATGATTTCTGAAAACTACCCAAAATATAAAAATGATACAAGAATCTTACCATATTGGTTCAATAGCTTTGCCCAAAAACATAGTTCAGAACTGCCGAGCAAGTCCTTAGCTAAGATTATACATGTTCAGGGTCACCCTGCGGCTTTCCTGTCCACGAATATCAACTAATTTATGTCAGGTTTGCAAAAGTTAGAAGCATACATGAGGAAGCATAGATAATCTGGAATGAATTTAAGTGATTGAATGGGTTCTAAAGTTGGCCATTTAGCAAGGAGACCATCAATTCGGGTTTTCTTTAACTTATATTCTTTTTATTTTTTATTACTTGAAATAATTTATATTCTAACAAGCTAAATGACAAAAGGCAATGGTCGCATATATAATATACTATATTTTGCAGATTGTGGTGAATGATGAGACAAAATAGACTGTAAAGGTAAAACAGGAGAAAAAGAAGAAACGAGAGGAAGGATAATAGAAAGCATAAAAGAATTATTGGCGCCAGGGAAATTAGAAAATTAAATTTAGCTAGGATTTAACATTAAACAATAAAGCAATCATCAAGAGCTAAAAGCCTAAACTACGCGTTCTAGAACTACTTTACCAGAATGAGACCAAAACTAACCTCAAGAGCTAGCATGGAAGTTTGCCAAAACGTTCATTTTCTAAAGCAAAGCCAAAAGGTCTAGATCTCGAGACTTGCTGAACAAAGGATCAAAGTTAGATATCAAAGGATCAAAGTTCAAACAACATCATCACTTCTTTCCTATATAGGAAATCATGGAATCAAATTCCCAGTTTACAATGAACAAAGTGGAGAAGGCATTCAATTTGATATGCAAAAGTGCATCTAGAGACCATAACTCAAGTTTATGACTTATGATGCATGAAAGCCATTCTCATGAAATCTACATGAAGACTAATTGCTATCTCTGTAAGACAAGAGTTCACTCTCCCACATAGAAGTTCTTTCCAAAATTTCCCCCCCTTCTACTCCCGTTTATGGAAGTTTCTATAAATCCAGCCCAAGAAAATGATATCCTAAAGACATAATTCCAGGGACCACTATTGCAGTAGTCATTATTGCAACTAAAACATAAATCTTCCTACAAAATAAACTGCCAAGGAATTTCAAGTAGAAAAGTTCCCAATGAGACTTGTAGATTTTTTTACCCATTGACAATCATGTATGATGATATCTCTAAAACCAGTGTATCCATCTTCATTAGATCTTTGTCACAAAACTTCATCTCTGCCATTGAGGATAGACAAAAGACACATGAAAACCCATTAACTCAAGATTCTCATATTTTTGCATAATAAGTCTATGCTACACATAAATAGATCACTGGCTACGTGAACCAATGCAATCAATTGCATAGAGGTGATCCACGTCATTGATAACACAACTACAACAAACGCTTGTTAGCTCCCATTAGTGACTAAAAGGAAACTCTAGACCTAATCATTGTTTAACAAGACCACAGAAACCATAGCATTTTTCGAACTTATATCAAACATTATCATAGTATTAACTAATGATAACAACCTGACCCAATCATTTCTTTTGCTCTACATGGAAGATGTTCCTTTTATTCTTCTTGTAAAACAATCAGGTTATTAAATTTAACAACAAATAACCATTGAAGAGGAATTGTGGTAGATTTTGCAGTTAAATTTTGAATCTACAACACCCAATTCAACAAATAAAATAAGCCACTCATCCTTACCTCCCCCATGTCTCCAACTGATACAAATCTTGTCTTCAAATAATCAATTCAATGATATCTAAAACACAAAAAAGAAGAAAAAGATCAGTTCGGTTGGGGGTGTTAGTATTTGTTTGTAAAAAAAAAAACAAGATAGTCCCACATTGGAATTTTGAACATTCTTTTAGAGGTTTAAAAGCATTGAATGCTTATTGGGCTTTGAATAATGGATCAAAGTGTAGGCTTCTAAACCCGCATGCGGGTAGCACGGTTATTAGACGCACTTAGCACTTTGCACGCTTGCCGCTTAAATGTTCTATTTTTTTATATATATAAAATTATATATTAAATATTTTTTAATGTTATTTTGAATTTTAAAAATTATGAAAAGACAAGTGACGGTTGAAAAGTGGTTGTTTGCTCCAATGGGTGTTTTGAAAAGTTATGACTATTGGAAGCACCTTTTCAAACCTATAAATAGTTTATGTTTTCAGATATCTCATAACAATTCTTTTCTGAATCTTTTCTATCAAAAACATCTGCAATATTACGAACTTGTTTCACAATAAATTAAGAAAAATTCCAGATTTACTTACTGGAATTTTTATTTTCTGTTGTATCCTGGGAAGAAAATTTGCATTAACCCGAAGCAACTTTGAATATCAAGTGGGGGGCAAATATTTATTTAAGGAAAGTGTTTCACGCCTCAGAATTTCTGTCTCCTTCATTTTTTTTAAATAACATGGGGAAATTATTCTTTCATAGAAGATTCTCAAAACAAAACATTAAAACTCAAAGAAAAACGATGCTTTTTTCTTCATTACAAAATAAACCCTAAAATCTCGTAAACTTTATGAACAAAAAAATTACCCTCGCCCACTCTACAAATTAGATCGAATCCCAAACTAATAACAAAAGAGCCAATCAAAACCCTTACTTGAGGAGAACGAATTGATAAACCAGCTGAACAAAAATAAGAGGAGAATAAAATTCGTGAAAGTTTGCTGCAAATTCTAAACGGAACAGAGGCAAGAAAAGAGGGAATGGTTCGTTAAATATAAATGCGGAGTTGCCTTTGAATCTTGGAACCATACCTAAGATGCTTTCAAAGTCTCTACGAAGTTTGTCCCAACATCTTCAGATGCAATACAACATGGAGATTAACAGGACCTCCAAAACTTTTTTCTATATTAGTTTTCTTTTCTATAGCTTTTTATGTCATCTTCGTATGACTACATAAGCCTTTCTTATATAGGCTTCGGTCATCCATTATGTTAACAGTTTTAACTAAAATGCGAAATTCTTTCAAGGGAAAAATCTGTCCGGGCCCCAAAAGCAGAAACTTCATGTGCTGCAGTCCCTCCTAGTTTCCTTCATATTATTCGGCCCTTTAAAACATACTATTTGTGCTGCAGCCCCTTTTTAGCAATTATTACATGTCAGCTAAGCTAAAACTCCCAAAATATCATTTATCCTCTATTCTCAATCCCTCAAACACAGCGCTCTCTCATCTCCCCTCTCTCCCCCCCCCTCTCTCATCTCCTCTCTCCTCTCTCTCTCTCTCTCTCTCTCTCTCTCAAGCTCTCAAGCCCCGCTCTTGCCCGTGACTATGGTCTTCACCACGACGTCTTGCTCCAGATCTACGCCCTAGCCCGCGACTTGGACCCTCAAGTTCCCAGCAGCCTCTCATCCTCTCCTCCACTCTACCTCATCGCCGTTGCTCGTCGCCCCTCCTCGCCTCGCCCTCGACTATGTCAGAGTTCGCCGATGTCGCTAACCGCCTCGCCCTCGAGTTCAGCGTCCACGTTTTCGAGATGCCATCAACCCGGATGCTTTCCAAGAAGAAGCTACAAGTCTTCCACAACATAGACTAACACATATCGCATCCCAATTCTATCATGCCCAACATCAACTTTCACAACAACAACTGCTTTTTTGGCTTTTTCAATATTCAGGAGAACAAAGTGACATTGATTATGATGGTAATTAATCAAAACTTTATTTAAGCTTGCATCTAAACCTTTTTTGGACTTCTAAAGTTGATGATTGGATTGGACACCAAATATTCTTGTATTATTACTGGAGTTCTGATGACTTATATATATATATATATATTTCAATGCGTTTCGATCTTTCATGTTATAACGGTGGTCACACCCGCACAAGAATCCATTACAAATCTTTACACGAAAAGCAAAATACAGCCGCTTTGGGGATTTACTTATCTAATTCATTGAGTTCATTCGTTAAATGTTACAGTGTTTACAAAAATACCATCAAATCATGTTAGTTCTAGCTCTAATTCATCTTAATTCTAGGCCTTGGGCTCTCAAGTTAGTTCTAACTCGTCCTATGTTAGTTCCAACTCGCCCCATGTTAGTTCTAACCCGCCTCATGTTAGTTTTATCCCGTCCCATATTAGTTCTAGCTCTAATTCATCTTAGCTCTAGACTCTTGGGCTCTCAAGTTAGTTCTAAACTGCCCCATGTTAGTTCTAACCCGTGTAGGCGGTAAAAATTACCTTTGTAGATAAGCCTAAAATCCGCTTGCGTATTTGAGTCGCTCGCGCAACGTGAAAACTAGGCTCACCCGTGTGCTTGACTCGCTAGCACGAGCCAAGACCACGCAATCACCAAATTCGCCCACGTAGTTGGCGATCCGCCAGGCGATCAGAAACTCGCCTGCACACTTGACTCGCCCGCACGGGTTAAGTTTACTCAAGAGCCAAACTCGCCTGCATGCCCAGACGATCAGCCAAGCGATCAACATTCTAACCACAGACTCGCCAGGGTACTTGACGGTCACAATATCACGTCCAGGGTTGGACCTTCCTATTTTCCACGATGTGAAGGGAATGAGCACAATACTCCGAGCCCATCAAGCAGCCGTCCATAGTACGAATGACTAGTCAAATCCATGCAATCGCCAAACTTGTCTACATGCTTGACTCGCCCGCACGAGTCAAGATCATCCAAGTGATTAAAATTCGCCTGCTTACTCGACTCGCCTGCACGAGTCAAGCGCTGAATTCGCCCGTGATAGATGAACTCTCCAGACTCGTCAGAGTACCTAGCAGCCGCAATATCAGGTAAAGGGCTAGGCCTTCCCATTTCCCGCGACATGAGGGGGGGGGGGAAGTACAATGCTCCGAGCCCATCATACGGCCGCTCACGGTACAAGTGAGAAGCATGGTATCTCCTAACAGTACATGGTCACATCTCATGATTCAAGGGAGCGATCACGCCGTCTCTCCTCTATTTAAGAGCCTCTCCTGGTCACAGGAAAGGGGTTCGCAGTTAATTGATTAATTCAATCAGTTAACTAGACCATTAGCTCTCAGTTCTCGACGAAGTTGACGATAGGCTCTTTGCATGATTCTTGCACTGTAGCGTCATCTCCTAGCTTTAGGCCCTGACCGCTACCGAACTCGGAGACTCGAACTCGACCAGCACGAGCTTTTACTGTGTATTGAAGCTCACCAGCAGCCTAAATCGAATCGTCCAAAGGAAGCAGACTCAGTGTGAGAACTGAGTGAGGCGTCCTATCGCTACCAAAGTCCCCACGTTAAATAAAGAGGGCCTTCCCTCCGCTTTTGTTATAATTTTGATTCATTAGTTTGTAATAAGCTATTCTTATCAATACAAATGAAACCCCCGTTTCGGAAAATCAAAATTTACACCTACAACCCGTCCTATGTTAGTTTTAGCCCGCCCCATATTAGTTCTAACTCTAATTCATCTTAGTTCTAGGCTCTTGGGCTCTCAAGTTAGCTCTAATCTGTCCCATATTAGTTCTAACACGTCCTATGTTAGTTCTAACTCACCCCATATTAGTTCCAACTCGCCTCATATTAGTTCTAACCCGCCTCATGTTAGTTCTAGCACGCCCCATGTTAGTTCTAGCTCTAATTCATCTTAGTTCTAGGCTCTTGGGCTCTCAAGTTAGTTCTAACCCGTCCCTGTTATTTCTAACCTGTCCTATGTTAGTTCTAGCATGTCTCATGTTAGTTCTAGCTCTAATTCATCTTAGTTCTAAGCTCTTGGGCTCTTAAGTTAGTTCTAATTTACCCCATGTTAGTTCTAACCCATCCTATGTTAGTTTTAACCCGCCTCATGTTAGTTCTAGTCCGCCTCATGTTAGTTCTAGATCTAATTCATATTAGTTCTAGGCTCTTGGGCTCTCAAGTTAGTTCTAACACGCTCCATATTAGTTTTAACCCGTCCTATGTTAGTTCTAACCCACTCATGTTAGTTCTAGCTCTAATTCATCTTAGTAGAGACTCTTGGGCTCTCAAGTTAGTTCTAACACGACGCATGTTAGTTCTAACCCATCCTATGTTAGTTTTAGTCCGCCGCATGTTAGTTCTAGCTCTAATTCATCTTAGTAGAGGCTCTTGGGCTTTCAAGTTAGTTCTAACTCGCCCCATGTTAGTTCTAATTCGCCTCATGTTAGTTCTAGCCTGTCCCATGTTAGTTTTAACTCTAATTCATCTTAGTTCTAGGTTCTCGGGCTCTCAAGTTAGTTCTTACCCGCCCTATATTAGTTCTAACCGGCCCCATATTAGTTTTAGCCCGCCCCATATTAGTTCTAGCTTTAATTCATCTTAGTTCTAGGCTCTTGTACTCTCAAGTTAGTTCTAATCCGCCTCATGTTAGTTTTAACTCGCTCCATAGTTCTAGCCCACTCCATATTAGTTCTAGCTCTAATTCATCTTAGTTCTAGGCTCTTGGGCTCTCAAGTTAGCTCTAACCTGCCCCATGTTAGTTCTAACCCCTCCTATGTTAGTTCTAGCCCGCCCCATGTTAGTTTTAGCTCTAATTCATCTTAGTAGAGGCTCTTGGGTTCTCATGTTAGTTCTAATCCGCCCCATGTTAGTTCTAACTTGTCCTATGTTGGTTCTAACGTGTGGCGTGTTAGTTCTAACGCGCGGCATGTTAGTTCTACTTTTAACGCCTTCTCGCTCACTTCCACATCCTCGATCGCTCCAAAATTTCTCATGTTTTTTATATATTAATAGCCAACGCATACAAGAACTAGAATTTAACGAAAATGAGTGCGGATTCAATTAAAAAAGAAATCTTTTCTCAAGGAAAGAAAACATTCACTATTTTTTACAGGACTGACCTCTAAAAGATTGAAGATCTAGATCCCCGTTGCGATGGCGAGTTCCTTTGGAGCGCTCAGATCTAGGTGAAGGATTTAAGAGAAGGGAATCAATGAGATTGAGGTGTCGAATTCAAAGTGGAGCCTTGGAGGCTAAACTTACGGCTGAACTCAAGGGAGGGGGAAGGATGAACTCAAAGGTCGGGCGGGGAGGAGGCGGCAGTGAACTCGAGGGCAAGGCGGAGAGCAGCAGCGAAGAACTCTAGAGTAGTCGAGGGAGAGGCGAAGGAGCGGTGACAAGCTACGATGACGAGGTCAGGCGGGGAGGAGGAGGGGAGGTGGCGGTGAACTCGAGGGGAGGTTTGGAGGCCTGGGCGGAGGTGGTGACGGCGAGGAGGACGAGGGCGAGGGTGACGAGCTTGAGAAAGGCATTGGGTTTAGAGAGAAAGAGGAGTGAGTGAGAGGAGATGAGAGAGAGGATATGAGTGTTGGGTCTGAGGGATTTAGGAGAGGCGATAAGGATATTTTAGAGATTTTAGCTTAACTGGCATGTAATAATTGTTAAAAAGGGGGTGCAGCATAAAATAGTACATTTTAAGGGCTGAACCACATGAAATTGGCCACCCTGAATTCATCGCGTTGGAAACCTTGTTTTGCGCCTTTCAGTGGGGCAAACTAGGAAGAGCTGCAGCACATAAAGTTTCTACTTTTAGGGCCTGGACACATTTTTCCCTTCTTTCAAAAAATCAATAACAATTATAGATAAAATAGAATGGTATTGTAGCTACACCTCTCATAATGATATTAGTTAGACCAATTGGATCCCGTATTGAGTGCAAATTACTAATCAAATTAATTCTCAATTAAATTTGATTAATAATTTTAATTTAACAACCAAATTTCTACCCAACTAGTTGGCCATAAAATCTCTTCTATAATATGGGATTAAAATATTTAGTAAATATTATTTTCTTATGTCCAGTCCCTTTTGGTATCAATTTAAATTTTTTGAGACAAGTTAATGCGCAGGCGCAAGATAATTCACCTATTTGTTCATCTAAAAGGGGCCAATTGTTATAGCCATTTTGGTGATGAGAAATAATCTCTAAATAATGTCAGACAAGTATCTACATTATGCATAATCAAGTCAGCATTTCAAAATAATTAGAAGCCCAATTCGGTCGACTCGACAATCCGACATCTTGCGAGGATGACTCGAAAGGCGTCATGAGTCGACGACCCGAAAGGCGTCACGTGTCGTCCCCCTGACTGAGTCGACTGTTTAACCACTCCACTCGGTCGACTCATCGGCTGACACCTTTCGAGGGTGACTCAAAAGGCAGTTCTTCTCGACCACAGAGCGAGTAGAAAGGCGACGAAGCCCCCTCTGGTGACCAATCACCTCATAATAAATGCTATTAAATGCATTATGGGCATCATCATTCCTCTGCCCCCAATAGTATTTATGACACATCGGACCACATCAGCACCGTACACCGCCAATCATTCCACATTAAACACCAAAGTGACATCTCCTCCACTCGTCATACGACAGTTGTAACGCTGAGCTGGCGTGGCCGCCATACCATACTCGGTCGAAGTCATCATTCTACCCTCCTGCCACTACTATAAAAAGAGGTACTATTTTCAATTACAAAAAAGAGGCTTTTACTTCTACTCTCTGAGCTTAAGAACTAATATAGTTCCTTTTACTTCTCTACTTAAGTAAAGCACCCACTTGATCATCAGAGGAACAACCGAGGAACCAGACCCCGCCCTCTTACGATTTGTCACTTGTGTAGGAAAGAACAACTTGCTCAAGAACCAAATATTCGGAGGGTTAGAGGACCTTTGTCAACTTAATCAATCTCTTATTTGACTATGTGATTTCATGCATCAACAATTTGGCGCCCAACGTAGAGCCTTCTTTCTTCTCCGAGCAATCATGACTGACTCTGAGCATATGCATGATCAGTTCATCCCCGAAGAGCCGCATCCAAACTATGTTACACAGGCTCAGCTTGAGGAATCCACCCAGTGAATCACTCAAGCCTTCCAGCAGCAGTTTGCTACTTTCATCGCTGAACTCATCCAACGAATCGGTCCTTCCTAGCCTGCTCACTCCGCTACTCTTCAACTATCAGGGGGTCAACCTTTAGCAACTCATCCTCCAACAGGAGCGCAGCTAAAGGCTCCTCCACCTCTGCATGTTGCCCATGCTGGACAACAGAGAAGCCTTGTCGAGCATGCATCTCCTCCTCCACGCCAGCTGACTCATCAAGCCGATCCTCATCAGCGCTACCCTCCATACATGTAGTTGACCGGGGAAAGTCCTAACCCCAATCGTGACGTAAGGAAGCACACCACCCTAGGAGCCCAGCGAGATCCTCAGTGTTATTGTGTCACCCCGGCCCCTTAGCTACTTATATGGCCTCTAATAATGATCTGACTTACACATCAATCGCCAAAGCCATTGGGGGGAACACTCCTCTCACTGACGATATTATGAATGCTGCCTGTGAGAAATTCAAGATGCCTCAGGTAGAGAAGTACAAGAGCAAGGGAGACCTGTGGAGCATGTCTAAAATTATTATGACATGATGAGCATGCTGCAGGCACCCAAAACCATTATCTGTAGGTGCTTTGCCATCACCTTGCCAGGAAGAGCCAAGCTCTGGTGGAACTCACTAGAGAAAAAAATCCATCGGTAACTTCGAGCAGCTCAGCCAGAAGTTTGTGCACTACCTCTCGGCTGACACTAAGTATAAGTTGACTGCTCACGTGCTCATTCAGATAAGGCAGGAGCTTAGAGAGAGCCTCTGAAGCTATTTTAAGAGGTTCCAAGCCAAGCAACTAGAGGTCGATACCCAGGGAGTACGGTCGCTATGTCAGCCATTATAGCCGGCCTATCAAATAATAAACTGGCCGACTCACTTGCTAAGAAGCAAAGCTCCACCTACGAGCAATTGATGGCCAAGGCTCATGGGTATATGGACATGGAGGATGCTCGAGCATATAAGAATGCCGCTAGGGCAACAAAAGCAGCAGTGACAGTAGCGGTAGCACCGGCAACCCCGGCAATGGTAGTAGTCCCAGCTTCAGCAACTCCTATTGTACTAGCCACATTGGTTACCACCACAATAGCTTAGGCAGCCTAGCTAGTGCGGGAGTTGGCTAGGGATCTCCTTCCGGGACCCGAGTCGGTGAGCCATCCCCCCAGAGTCGACTCTTGCCCAAATAAGTCCGACAAGAGGGACCGAAGGACGGAGCCGGCTCTAAGACCGACCCTCACTGCTC
This sequence comes from Asparagus kiusianus, assembly GCA_022839385.1. NCBI lineage: Eukaryota > Viridiplantae > Streptophyta > Magnoliopsida > Asparagales > Asparagaceae > Asparagus > Asparagus kiusianus. The sequence goes on along the minus strand of BQKN01064947.1, from coordinate 564,807 downwards.
TCAATACCTCTCTCACTGATACCCTCTACATGGTCTAAAAGGAGGGTACCTTAACACGACCCCCCCAAGATGAGGTCGGACCCTCGAAGTCGGGATACTCAACAATATTGTCGATATCATTGAGAACATGGTCACCTCACTAATGACTATCAAGTCCTCTAGAGAGATATCGAGGATTTGATCTAGAGAGGGTTCTTGAAGAAGCTTGTCCCCCAGAGAGACAAGAGAGAAATCGCCGCTAGGGAAGCCAGTAGGAGGTCCTGTTCTCGTTCGCCTCATCCCTAGCCATAGCCTGACAATCGACCCCCTGAACCCAACCATAAGGAGGTCATCAATAGTATTAGCGATGGTCCCACAGTGGGAGGATAGTCCAACAATACGCAGAAGAGATATGCCAAGCGAACGTTGCGAGTGAATATGTGCGACTAGAAGGCAAGAGCTGAAGAGCCTACATCATTCAGTGATGCTTACTTAAAGGACATGGAGATGCCTCATGGTGACCATATTATCATCACGACTGATCTTGATGGCTTCTAAGTCAAGAGGATCATGGTCAACATTATGAGCCTGGTCGACGTCCTCTACATTGATGTCTTCAACCAGATAGGCATTGACAAGTCTCGACCGCTCATCGGCTTTATGGGGCATGCACTCCAACCAGAAGGGGTGATTACACTCTCCTTAATGGTCGGTGATTACCTTCAGCAGTCCACTGTTTAAGTCCAGTTTGTGGTGATGGACGTCAAATCGGCCCACAATGTCATATTAGACAGAACTGCCCTCCATCTCTTGCGAGCAGTCCCTTCCACATATTACAAAATGATGAACTTCTAGACTCTGGAATGAGTCAACGTAGCTAGGAGCAACCAGAGGGAGGCCAGATCCTATAACCTACTCTCGACAAAGGGCAATGGGTTGCAAGAGACCCTGCGCTTGCCTCTAGATGGAGAAAACACGAGAGCAAGAAAGGGCAACACCCATCGAAGAGCTTCAGGATATACCAGTCGACCGAGAAGGGTTACAGAAGGTCAAGATCGGTTCCACCCTTGTCGAGACTCAATGAGGGGAGATGATTGCTTTCCTATTGGCAGACACTTACGTGTTCGCTTGGGGACCAGAAGATATCCCCTGGATCCGTTCTGAAGTGATGAGCTATGAGCTCGCAATCGATCGACACACTAAGCCGGTTAGACAGAAGAAGTGACATCTCGGCCCAGAAAAGCAAAATGCGGCCGTAGATGAAGTTGATTGACTTCTAAGAGCTAGATTCATTTGGGGGGGTGCAATACATCGAATGACTATCTAATATGGTGCTGGTGAAGAAGGCTCTAAAAAAGTAGAGGATGTGTGTAGACTTTACTGACCTCAACAAGGTCTGCCCAAAGGATAGCTACCCCCTTTCTTGGATCAACCAGCTTGTTGATGAAAGCGTGGGGAATGAACTACTCAGTTTCATAGACGCCTTCTCTAACTACAATCAGATCTGTATGGCAGAGCATGACCAGGAGAAGACTTCATTTATTACAGACCAAGGGACATATTACTATAAAGTGATGCCCTTCAGTCTCAAGAATGCTGGCACCACCTACCAGTGGCTCATCAATAAGATCTTCAAGCACCATATTAGCCAAAATGTGGAATCTTATGTGGATGACGTCATGGTGAAGTCGAAGCGGGCATCATCCCACATAGTTGACCTTGATGAGACCTTCTTCGTCCTTCGGCGCTATTACATGAAGCTCAACCCAGCCAAATGTGCTTTCGGTGTGCAATCAGAAATGTTCCTAGGGTTCATGATCACCCATAGGGGCATTGAAATTAACCCTAAGAAGATAGCCGCTATAGAACATCTACCTGAACCCCGCACATTAAAGGATGTCTAGAGGCTAAATGGGAAGATAGCTGCACTGGGTTGCTTCCTCTCCAAATAAGTTGAGAGGAGCCTCCCCTTTTTCAAAATTCTAAGAGGAAGCAAGGAACTAAAGGAGAGCAAGAGCCAGATGGCAGAGTGTAGCACAGTCTTCAGAGATCTCAAGACATACTTGAGCACAAAGCCACTGCTAAGTCAGCCTAGAGATGAAGAGACATTGTATCTATTCTTAGCCGTCACTCCCAAAGTTGTTAGCTCTGTCCTGATTCATGAGGAGGACAACACTAAAAAGCATGTGTATTATGTTAGCCGGATATTGAGGGTAGGTGAACTCAACTAGCCCCTCATAGAGAAGGTTGTCGTTGTTCTCATCACCACAGCCAGGAGGCATTGCCCTTACTTTCAAGCACATTCTATAATAGTGCGGACTAGCTTACCTCTAAAGAAAGCTCTCGGTAGCCCCACAACTTCAGGAAGAATGGTCACCTGGTTAGTTGAGCTGAGTGAGCATAATGTACAGCTCGAGCCAAGGACAACAATCAAATCCCAAGCCTTGGCTAACTTCCTCATTGAGTCGACCATACCAGACGATGAGCTAGCCACACATTCACCATCGGCCCGACAGGGGCCATTAACCTCTCAAGCAGCCAAGACCTCTGCACCTCAGCCAAGACGTGCCACTACATACGATTCACCAGAGTTTTCCTCTTAGTGGTTGTTAAAAGTGGATAGATCCTCTAGAGAAACCAACAGCAAAGTACGAGTAGTCATGCGCGGCTTGACGGGTCGACACATGAGCACTCCATCACTTTTGGATTCTCAGCCTCCAACAATGAAGCTGAGAATGAAGCACTTTTGGTAGGTCTTCGAGCCGTCTTAGCAGTAAGAAATGAGCATATCTACATTTTGGTTGACTCCCAACTTGTTGTCCGTCAGGTGAATGGAGAATATGCAGCCAAAGATTCTAGAATGGCTCAATATTTAAAGGCGTCTAAAGATCTACTAGCTAATTTTGCCAATTTCTGAATCGCCCAAGTCGCCCCGCGCCCTCAACGCTCTGGCGGATGTGCTATCAAGACTCGAATCAACCAGCTAGGGAAGCAGCTCGGGGCCAGTGGACACTGGTTCCCTCGAATGCCCCAGCATCATCAAGGCATCAGAGGCTATCATTCAAGATGAGGCACCTTTTTGAGCCGTGTTTGATCGATCCCATCATTTAGTATCTAACACGGGGGACCTACCAAAAAATACCGCTGAATATAGGACTCTGCAAAGGAATGCTCATCGCTATCTGATGCTTGATAGCCAGCTATATCGGTTGTCATACTCCAGTAGTGGTGTGGGGCCCTCTCTCCTGTGTCTTCGGCTTGCTGAGGCCGATTATGTTCTCTAAGAGATTCATGAAGGGACTTGTGGGAATCACCATGGGGCTAGAATTCTTGCTCAGAAGATCATACGCTAGGGGTACTATTGGCCTACTATACTGGCCGAATCCAAAAAAACTTGTCTCTATGTGCAAGAAGTGGCAATTCTTCTCGGCCATCCCACGAACTACAGCCACTGAGCTCACCTCTATTTTAAGCCTAATTCATTTTGCCTAATGAGGGTTGAATTTGCTAGGCCCTCTCCCCATACCTTTTGGGCAGTAAAAAATTTTGATTGTTGCCATCGACTACTTCACTAAGTGGATATAAGTCGAGCTCTTAGCTAAGATTGGTGAAAGTAATATCACCAATTTTGTTTGAAAGTTTATTTTCTGTCGGTTTGGTGTACCCCTCTCATTTGTGACGGACAATGTCACTCAGTTCGATAGCGGGGGCTTCCAAAGCTTTTATGAAGAATGGAACATTCGACTCAAATTTTCCTTAGTCGTGCAACGAGCTTGCTAAAACCGCTAACAAATACATCCTCTAAGACCTAAAGAAGAAGGTAGACACTGTTTGTTAGAAAATTTGTAATAATAAAATAAAAGAATTGAATTTGATTTATTCTTTCTAACTGCTTAGAAAAAAGAATGTTTACAGGTCTCTCATCCTCAATTACAATTTGAATTTCTTGATTATAAAAGAGAAGAGAATTGATGCGAATTCTCTCATTTGTTTAATTCTGGGTTCTTCACGCTGGAGGTGGAGTGCCTCCCTCGAATGTTCGCGTCGATTTTGCTCTCCGTAGATGATCCGAACGTCTTGTTTCACTAGAACGTGGTTGATTCCTCTTGATTGACGTCGAGGATAACTTCCATGGCAAGTTTGAAAATAACTCTTAATGAGTTTAAGAACTCAGAGCGAGTTTAAATTCTGTAACAGAGTTAATTTGAACCGAAAATTGGTTTATAAGCCAAGTAGGAAAGCTCCAGGAATGGATCCTGATGATGCTCCAGGCCTTCCAAGATCCGAAGATGCTCTAAGAAATAATTGTCGATCTTAATTTTTAGCAATTCCCCCAAAAAGCTAGCCAAAGATCTCTTCTTTGCTGCCAAGTCGAAGGATTCGAACTAATCTAATTTTCTAGCTATTTATAGAAGATTAAGGGGTATAACCACTCCCTTAATTCTCTCCATAACGGGATTGAATAAGGTATAACCGCCCCCTTAATCCGCTCCTAAGTGGGGCGAAAATCTCTCAAATCGTGGGGAGAAAACGGTTTCTGGAACCGTTCAACTCGTGTTTGAATGAGTCAAACACTAAAAATAGCGTTCTGGGTCCGAACTCTGCGTTTTAGTCCTAAAACGCAGACTTGGGCATTTCCAGTTAGCTCAGAATGCAGTGGCTACATCGCTTTTTGGATCTGGAACGCAGAGTTGGGTTCTGTGTTTTGGGCTAAAAACGCAATAATGAAGTCTGCGTTTAGATGTTGCAACGCAGGGAGGACCTCTGCATTTTGATATTGTAACATAGGGAGGACCTCTGTATTTTTGATGTTGCAATGAAGGACCGACTGACCTATGCATTTTGATATTGCAACGCAGGGAGGACCTCTGTGCTTTTGATATTGCAATGCAGGACAGACTGACCTATGCATTTTGATATTCCAATGCAAGGAGGACCTTAGTATTTTGTTGCTGACACACGGGGAGGACCTCTGTGTTTTGGTGTTATAAACGCAAGAAGGATGCCCATTACTTCTTCCACTACATAGGCAGCTATAAGCTGGTGTCGTTTGCCTTGGAGTCCAATAAGGATTAGAAGGAGCTGTTGTATGGGTTTTTGGGTCGACCCTATCCAAGCAGTCAATGGTCATCATTCTCGATGAGGCTTCCCCTCCTAGACAGGCAGAGGATGGGTAAGGGGCTAGCTCGATCCATGTTGGGACCCAAGCTGAGAGGTCGACTATTCCAACTCCTTTACCCAAGCTTGCCCATAGGCCGGGTAAGGAGATTGCTGAGTTGTCTAGGGCTACTGAGGAGGAGGCAGCCCTACTTCAACTAGTTGGTGAGTTACCAGGGCTGAGGTAGCCTCAGCCCCGAAGGGTGACTCCTACTGGCCTTTTCGCCATCGTATCTCTGAGGTCGACACCTAAACATGGGGAGAGCTTAGAGCCATGTTGATTGATGAGTTGGGAGGGTCTTCTACGCGTAGGGAGGAGCTTTCAGAGGGCAACAAGTTCATCCCTAAGAGGCCTCTAGAGAAAGATAACTCGGTCCTAGAGTCGGGGATGGCTCAGGTTTGAGCATTAGAGCACTTCTTGCTTCCTAAGAATGAGACGATCATGCGAGAAATGCCTAGCACTGGTTAGCACCTAGCCCTTAAGGGCAATATGCTATGGGGGGCATTGCTTGAGAAATAGTTACTTTCTCAACTTGCTTTTGCGCAGAAACTCCCTAACGACTTTGAGGAGGCCCTAGCTCAGGAGAGGTCGGCTAGGGAAGCGGACAAGAAAATAGTCACCACTCTAGAGGCTGGGTAGACCAACAGTGAAGGGAGGTGGCATTGGGAGCTAGAAATGAAGGACGACACGATCAACGGGCTTAAAGGGCACCGCGCTAAGCAGTCAGTCATGATCACCAAGCTCAAGGATGAGATTAGCCACCTTCATCAAGGGATTTCCGAGCAAGACGACCGAATCAAGTATTTGGCTGAAGAGGTTGAATTTGAGAAGTGCCATAGTCTTGAGGCCCAAGGAAAGCACTCAGACAGATAGCTTGCTGGTCGAGAATCTAAAGCTGGATCTTCAGGAGGAGCGGTCGGCTCATCAAACAACTCAGGCCACTATCCAAGCCTTGGAGGCTCGACGTGCCTTCTTGGAGTTAGAGGAGCATAAGGTGGAGGTGGTTGAGAAATACTATCGTAGTTCCCTAGGTAAAGTGGCGTTAGTATGCAAAGCCGGCTTTGACTATCTTGTTGCTTTGCTTCCCCCAGAATCTTGACTTGCCTCAGACAACCTCTATCCCTCTCGAGTCTCATGTTGCCTCTACTTTTTGAAGGAAATTGAGACATGGGGAGGGGGAATAATGCTGGAGGTGGATAACGAGGGTTATGAAGATGAGCCAGGAGACGACTAAGAAGAAATCTCTCTATGTTGCTCCTCCCGCTTCTCCTATTGCTGCTCACGTCGTGACTCAGCTAGCTCTAGTTCCTGACCCAAGCACAGATCTCCCATGTCCCACTCTCGATGCAGGCTGAGAGGCATAGAACTAGTATCTTTTCCTCTTTGTTGCTAGCATGTAAATGATGTAAATTTCTTGAAAATATGAATGAAAAATTAAACTTGTATGTCTTTTTCAATTGGTGAATTTTTATTCTATTTTGTTTAGCTTTGTTTATCCATAGCTTTTCTTCATCTAGGAGATTGATAGCGGGGGTGAGTCAACTTTGTGTGTTGAGGTGACTTGAATGCGCGTGAGACAAGTCAAATGGCTCAACCTTACGCCTCTTTTGCTAGTGGCAAAATGCCTTGGGTTTATTTGTAGGATGGACCCAAGGTCTTTTGGAGTTGAAGCCGAGCGAGTGGCTGGTGTGCCTTGGTTTTACCCTAAAGAGGTACCAAGAGCTTTACTGTTGATGAAGTACCTTAGTTTTACTCACTTGCGACACCAATCACTTAGTGTACATGCCTTGGACTTAGGAGGGTGCCAAGGTCTTTTGGGGTCAAAGCCGAACTAGTGGCTTGTGTGCCTTGGTTTTACCTTGAAGAGGTACCAAGGGCTTTAGTGTCGATGTAGTACCTTGGTTTTAATCACTTATAATACCAAGGGCTTAATGTACGTGCCATGAACTTAGGAGGGCGTCAAGGTCTATTGAGTTGAATGAGAAAAGATTCGGCTTTAGGTTCCTACAAAGATCATGCCCTTTAAGATTCAAAAAGATTTTATAATAAATAAAATTTGCATACAAAATTATTGAAAATATTTTTTGCGGTGCTTGATGTTTCAAGGAGCTACAGGATCCTTCTATCAAGGCCTCTTAGCTAATATGTGCCTGGGCATAATTCCTCAAGGATTGTGTAGGGTCCTTCCTAATTAGGAGCTAACTTGTAGTGTTTGGTATCCTTTCGAAAGTGGCTTTTCGAAGGACAAGATCGCTAACTCCAAGTCTCCTGGGCTGGACCTTGCTGTTATAATACCAGGCAATGCATTGCTGATTGATGACTTGAGATTAGAGTGCTCTTTCTTGGACTTCATCAATGAGGTCGAGTCTAATTCGAAGCTCTTCTGAGTTCAAGTCTTCATCAAAATGATGCAGTCAAATTGGAGAGGAAACGACCCAGTATCACTATCTTTCCATTTAGTCTCTAAATGTCCTTCATGGTGCGTGGCTCCGGTAGAAGCTCTATGGTGATTATTTTCTCCGGGTTGATTTTAATGGCTCTCTGGGTGATCACAAACCCAAGGAATTTGCTTGACTGTATCTCAAAAGCACACTTGAATGGATTGAGCTTCATACGGTAGCGCCAGAGGACAAAGAAGGTCTCACCAAGATCAGATATATGGGTCGACACCTGCCTTGATTTCACTAAGATATCGTCCACATAGGCTTCCATGTTACGATCGATTAGAGGCTTGAAAATGCTATTAACCAGCCTTTGATATGTGGCACCTGCATTTTTAAGACCGAAGGGCATCACCTTATAATAATAGGTTCCTTGGTCAGTAATGAATGAGGTCTTCTCTTAGTCATGCTCCACAATGAGGATTGTAGCCAGAGAAGGCATCCATGAAGTTGAGTAGCTCATGTCAACACTCTTATCGACTAACTGATCGATCCTCAGGAGATGATAGCTATCCTTAGGACAAGCTTTGTTAAGGTTGGTGAAGTCCACACATATCCTCCACTTATTGGCGGCCTTTTTATCAACACCATATTGGATAGCCACTCAGAGAACTAGACCTCTCAAATGAAACCAGCTCAAAGGAGTCGGTCAACCTCATCTGTAGCTGCCTTCTGATGGTATGTGGAGAGAACATCCCGTAGGAGATGGAGGGCGGTTCTACCCAAGATGACATTGTAGGCTGACTTGAGGTCCATCACCAGAAACTAGACCCAAACTATAGATTACCGAGGGTATTTACCGACTGTTATGGGAAGCGTGACCATTCCCTCTGGTAGGAGTGAATACCCTATGAACCTAATGAGTAGGACCCGATAAGGCTCCAGCTGAGATTTGTTAATGCCCATCTTGTTGAAGGCGTCCATATACAGGATATCAACAGAACTCCCTGTGTCGACCATAATCCTCTTTACCTGGAAGCCATCAATTATGACCGTGATGACAATAGGATCATCATGAGGTGTCTCAAATGCCTTTCAAGTCCGCATCGCTGAAGGAAATGAGCTCTCCTATTTTGGGCGTCTTGTCGCACATATTTACTCACAACCCTCACTTAACATATCTCTTCCTAGCATTGTTGAATGATCGTCCAGTTGTGGGACCATCCCTGATAGCGCTGATGACCCCCTTATGGCTGGGTTCAGGAGGTCTACTATCAAGCTATAGCTAGGGGCGAGGTGATCGGGAATGGGACCTCCTATCTGCTCCTCCAGAGGCAACTTCCCCCCTATCCCTCTGGGAGACAAGCCTCTTCAGATATCCTCCTGCAGCATGTTCCATATCACGACTAGGGTCAAGGTTCTCATTAGTTGCTTATGCATATTGAAGGTGACGCCGATGGGAGTCCACAAAGCGAGTCGGATGGGGTGGTGAGGGAGACACATACCTGGCATGGTCTTTTTTTTACCTGGTCACGACATGCAGAGTCATAGGAGGGACTATAGGCTGGGGTTCAGGTGAAGGATGAGTTGCTGAAGGTTGGCCTTCTGAGGGTGGTGGAGCAACAGAGTAGACGGGTTGTGGAGGAGTAAATCGATTGAGAAGTTCATCGGTGAAAGCCGCAAACTATTACTGGAAAGATTGGGAGATCCGTTGAGTGGCCTCTTCAAGCTGAGCTTGAGTGACATAACCCGGATGTGGTCCTCCCGAAGAGGATTGATCAAACCTATGCTGAGAGCTAGACATGATTGTTCAGAGAAGAAAGAAGGCCCCACGGTGGGTTCCAAACTATTAATGTTAATAATCTAACATCTAATTAAGAGAGGGGGTTAGGTTGTCGGGAGTCCTCTAACTCATCCAAATGTCTAGTTCCGAAGCGAGCTATTCTTCCTTGCACATGTATGAACTCATAAGAGGATAAAGTTGGCTTCTCCGGTTGTTCCTCTGACGATCAAGTTAGTAAATTGCTCAAGTAGAAAAGAAAATAGACTGTAGAAGTTCTTGAGCTCAAGGAGCAGGAAAATTGCTTACCTTTGTGCTAAGAATAGTCCCCCTATTTATAGTATCAGCAAATATGTGGTTTGATAGCTTCAGCCTAGGTGGCTGAGTCAGTTTTGCTTTACAGGTATCAGCTGCCCAGTGATGGGAGTCACTTTGGCATTTAATGTGAAGTAATAGGAGCAACATAGTGCCGACATAGTCTGATGTGTTATAAAGATTTTTGGGGATGGAGAAATAATAATTTTGACCATGCATTTAATGTTAGGGCAACTAGCTGTCAGTGGGGGGCTCGAGGGATGCCATCGCCTTTCTACTCGTCAGGTAAAGGGCTAAGAAGTACAACCTTTCGAGTCAACTCCGTGAGATGTAAGCTGAATAAGCGGTCGTGTAGGTTATTTCAGGAGTTGACTTAGCGAGGAGGTCGACATGTATCGCCCTTTGAACCAGCTATGTGAGATGTCGACCCTTCGAGTCATCTGAGCTGGGGACTCTAATTATCTCTAAGTGGTAAACTGATTTAATTATGCATTTAATGTGTGGGCCACTTGTCTGCTACTGAATGGAGATTATTACTCAATAATTGTAGTAGTATAATAGCTGCTAATACAAAACGTTAAGATCAATACATATGGTTAGCAACTAGACAGGCTCATTGCATGTTTGTCGATTGTGACCTTTCATGTGGCATCGGGAGCAATTAACAAGATGGGTGTTCAGCGATATGTTGTTTATGCATCTGGTACATGGTCTTTCATGTTTTTTTTAATAAGGAGAGGCTTTAACCGATGGTCTTCTGGTAGTAAAACACGCTTCTCATAATCTAGAATAGGAAAGAGAATAAGTTCATAACTTGCTCTGAATGCGTCAATAGTCATAAACCAATCACAATATTGATAAATATCTCGTCTCATCCAAGTAATTGCAGTATAAGCATGCTTACAAGGAATGCGTGTGATAGCCCAAGACCTGCATAAACATGTCTGATTCTTCCAATCTACAAGGCAAGTCTTTTTAGATTCGACATTCACAATACCTTCTATCGAATGTTTAATATATAAGCAGCTTCCATGATGAATATTATCAGTCAACATTGTCTCTACTTCTGGACATAAGTATCCAGACCATTTCGCTGCCATAAGCATTCTTTCATACATGTACTCCATGATTTGCTTTAATATCATCTCTACCAAAGGTAAGATTCATAACATTTGTGTCTTTCTTATCCAACTATTGAAGGACTTAGTAACGTTTGAAGTAACATTGTCATTCTTGTAAATCACATGGAAAACTCATAAGTTTTGACAAATGAACGGTAACATTAATAACTAAGATGTAAACTTAACAACTAAGTCGTAACATTAACAACCAAACTCTAACCTTAATAACCAATATGTAAACTTGACAACCAATCTCAAAGGTTAACAACTACATATAACCTTAACAACTACGCTGTAACCTTAACTACAAAACTATAACTTTAACAACGAACTTGTAACCTTAACAACTAAATTATAACCTTAACAACTAAACTGTAACTATAATAAGTAAATTGTAAACAATAGTATCATACCTTATATCAGGGAAATAAGTATTTGCCCATCTCTCTGAGGAGTAATTCATTGCAGTCACATAAGTCCCTTCATCTATTAAGATCAATTCTTTCATGTAATCATCCTATTCAACAATTGTGTACTTATAAGCCGCGGTTTGTAGTAAATGATCCAATATTTGAGTGTTGCTTTGTGACCAACTCCTTCATCTCTTTTTTGAAATTCTTGACTAGATGTAGAACACACCTTGAATGGAATGCATTTGGAAAGAATTCCTTTATTGCTATCCTAATATCCTTGTCGGCATCAGGAATCATGACCAACTAATGTGGAGGATTATAAGGATTTACCCTATCATATAGTATGATCCACACTCCTTGTAAAAACCATTTCCAATTCTCCTCATTCTCCTGGTCGCATACGCAATAAACAAGAGGAAATATTCCTTGGTTGTCGGCATATCCTGTAGCACTAAGTAATATACCTCTGTAGTAGTCTTTGAGAAATATCCCAAAATAACAGAGGCCTACATCCAATAAGGAACCCTTCAATACAAACAATATAACTTATGAATAAACACCTAAACATGTTGTCATTATCGTTAATGGCAACAAGCTTCTTGGATTAGTGGCTAGAACTATAGATTCATACCTGCATAAATATAACAAGTAATCATTAAGATTAAGATTAACCTCGTTATTGTAACCTTAAAAACTAAGATGATTACAAAGGTTAACAACTAACTCATAACATTAAAAACCAATTGGTTCTAGCAATCATTTACAAAAGTTAACAACCAACACATAACCTTAACAACTAACGCATAAGGTTAACAATCAACTTCTAATCCCAACAACCAACACATAAGCTTAAAAACCAACTAATAACTCTCATTAATATTAACAACCAACCCATACGGTTAATAATTAATTCATAACCTTAACAACTAAGATTATAACCTTAACAACTAATAGATAATAGAGACATGACGACTAAGGTATAAATATTTAATAAGATAAATTTTACCATTTCAGTGAATCGTAAGCCTCATCATCGTCAACGAACAGGTCCCTTTGTGCTCTCTCTTTGGTTTGCCACACTTTTCTCTAATTAATCTTGATGTCGTACTGTGAGAGCAAGTCGTTCTTTATATTAATTGGCCAAAGACCTAGCCTAATCTTCAAAATAGATTATATTTGGCTTGCAATGAACTTGCATGATGCCCTTAAGTTACTAGCATTAGCTCCATGTTGACCGCAAGTGTAAGTAGAGCAGAAGTTCTTTATAGTCATAATTGAGGAATTTCGGAGTGGGGAAGCAAACAACATCTAAGGGCAATCCAACGTGTCCTTGAATTGGCAATGCACTCTTATACATTTTTGTTCATTATGGTAAAAATTATATTCGAACCTTTGGCAATTGAGTAGTACTGAAGTACTAATCTAACTTCAACAACACTATCAAATTTCTATCCGTTTGCATGTATGGCTGTGTGTCACTCAATTGGGATGTTGGTTTGATTGTTAACCATATCTTCTATCATCATGATTGAGTCGCTAGTGGGATTGTCATTAAGAATACACTCATCATTACATGGTTTGATGAGCGTAGCAAGTGTGCATTATGATTTTTTTTGTTAGGATAGTCCTAAAAAAGTTTAACAAATAACTCGTAAGGTTAACAACTAACTATAACCTTAACAATCAACTCATAAGGCTAACAAAAACTTATAAATATCTATTAAAGTTAACAACTAATTGGTAACCTTAACAACCAACTTATTATCTTAACAACCAACTCGTAACCTAAACAACCGCTTCATAACTTTAACAACTAACTCATAACCTTAACAACCAACTCATAACTACCTACTAAGATTGACAACCAACTCAAAATCTTAACAACCAACTCATAACCTTCACAACTAATGCATAAGGTTAACAACCAACTCATAACTATCTACTAGGTTAACAACCAACTCATAATCTTAACAAACAACTTATAACCCTAACAACCAACTCATAAGAAAATTAAAATTGAAATGCTTACACATTTTTTGGAAAAAGTTTAGGTGTTCTGAGAAGTTGAGGATGTGACGCCCCTATTTTCATACATGGATGTAGTCCAAGATGAACCCAGAGATGTCAAATATGCCATGCACTCACACTATACAACAACAAGTTTCACTAATCATAGCAATATCCTCTAGTGGAATCAAAATAAAGTGCAGGTACAAAATAGGCAAAAGATAGAAAATAACTACAATAGACATGATATAGAAAGAAGTATCTCATAAATAAATTATGTCTCAATAAACAACCTAGAATACATCTGATATCGAAAATGAACAAATATGTCTCGACAAGAAACAACTAAAAATCATACTAAGGGACACTACCTTTACACTATGAAATAAACTCTAAGGTTTGAATAAAAATATAAAACTATGGTGGAGCTTTTAATAAATCTCATGTGATGGCAACTATGCAAGAACTCTGTCATCCTGCGACTCTTTGGTACTCTGAATTACCTAAAAAAATATTAGAAGAAAAAGAGCAACAACAAGAGTGTCAGAGCGCTATAGCAAGATCACCTCCATCCGCCCCAGGGGAAGGGCTGCTAGATGGAGTGGAGGCTCTATCTATTAAGCATAGTCTATCTAGATCATTTTCCCCGTATTTAATAGAATTAATATTTAGACACCTACAATACGAGACGTAGTACGTCGAGTGAAATAATCCAAATAAGGAAATCCTCATGTATATACCATATGTCCTGAATTGTAAACATCTAAACATTAATACCGAACTAAAGATAAATAATATAAATAAAATAATAATTAGAAATCCACAACACGAGACTGGTACGTCGAACAAAATAATCCAAACAAGGAAACCTTCATATATATGCCATATGTCTCAAATTGTGAATTGCTAATTATTGATCCCAACTAACTATAAAGAAGTTGTAAAAAAAAGTAAAGACATTAACATATTGTATTCATAATATCTTCTACTATCACTGGGAAGATAGAATGAGTACCGGCACAAATCCCGTGTACTTTTTAAATGCAAAGTACTCTAGATCATATATTTGCAGTGAGTCAAAAACATAACTGGCATTCGCTAACGTCTCGGGCTATTATTTAACTATCTCAATGTAACTCCGTGTAAGATTTTGATACTTAGTATTATTATGTGCAACGGACTACCTTGTAGGTATCCTAATCAGTGTACACGACTCATCAGTCCTATCGCATCTCTGTACGTAACACGAGTGCGGGACGGACTACCAAGTGGGTATCTTAGAAATACAGCTCACAAACCTCATCGCACCCTAGTGTGGGACAGACTACTAAATAAAGCATCCTAAACCCGACTCGATGGTCTGTACAAATGAAATATCGACGCACTACCCCCGTAGTACTGAACTGAGCTTATCAACGACATCTAGAAGGTGTGTCTATAATATGTACTAAACACTTTCTCAAAGTAATCGGGTCAAAACCCATCATAAGTCCTTTTAGTATACTCATGTTTGTGCTACCACACTATTCGTGAATTTACGTATAAAGAAGTACGGCTTAAAACCCGCAAACATATCTCAAAACGATACAAAAAAAAAATTCAAGCAACAACATTAGTAGTCGACTACTAGGCTTAGTAATCGACTACACTAAGTCCATCCAGACTCTGTAATAACATATATCAGTATCAGTAGTCAACTATTAAGAACATTAGTCGACTAGCCTACAAACACACAGTTTCTGTTATACTCGACTGGGCACGAGTAACTGACTACTAAGCTTAGTAGTCGACTACTCTGTCAAGACACGCATTCTTTCGTGCACAAACAGTGCTTATGTAAATTGTACATATCATGATGTTAAAATAAGATTTTATACTTAGCATATGCAATAGAAGTTATCTGAATCATTAAACAAAATTATTATATCTTCTAATTTAGGGTTTAACATCATAATTAAATAATTTTTTCAATTATCTCATATGTAAACAAAGTGATTATCAACACATGATGAAAACTACTCATGAACAGAGGTAAAATTAATTTAAACATGTTTAACTTACTTAGGTATCACAAACCTAAGGTTTAAGCATGATTAATTAATATGAAAACTCAAAGAAACCTTTATGTAATATATCAATTATTTCAAATCAGCATATCTGCAGTTTTCTGCAGAACATATCATTAGTAAATTAAGGTTATCTTTCTCTAGACAAACTTTTTTTAAGAATAGTTTTCTGTTTTAGAAACTAGATCTACATAGCTATCATTTGGCACTAGTTTGGTTCAGTTTGGAGTTTATATGGTATCACAAATTTCCAGTTAAAAATTACATACATGCAGCAGTTTTTTGCAGAACATGTCATTAGTAAATTGAGTATATCTTTCTTTATAAAAACTCTTTCTTAGAATGGTTTTCCATTTTAAAAATAAGGTTCACGTAGATTTCATTTGACACTAGTTTTGTTCAGTTTAGAGTTTATATGATATCTCAAATTTCTAGTTAAATGTTATACACGTGCAATAGTTTTCTGCAATCTATGATAAAAATAAAAACTAAACCTCTTTATAATTCAATTAGACAACAAATTAGGGTTAACATATGAGTTAAACATAATTATAAAGTTAAAAAATAAAAATTTAATCATCCCTAATGATCATAAACACGTTACTATCATAAACAATTAGGAAAAGCTAATGATCTAGCATTGGGTTAAGATTTATCATCAAAAATCTCATCTTTTTCATATTAGGTTAAGCCTTAAGCATAAAAACATTGATTAAATACTTTTATAATTATTAAACACCATGGGGATGGGTTTGAATGCAAATGATCTTGCCTTATCACATGTACAAGCCTCTGAAACTGATATGAAATGACTCCTTGTCACCAAGCATCGTAGATCTCGCCTTTTCCTCGGACGCCTCACAAGACGATCCCAAAATCTCAAATTTAGGGCTAGAGTTTGAGAGAGAGGAAGAGGGGATGCTAGGGTTTAAAACTCTGATGAAAAGATGATAATTTTTGTGAAAACACATGTGTGTGTGTGTGTATTATATATATATATATATATATATATATATATATGTAAACCCAAAATAAACCTGTTTGACCGGAACCAGGAAACCTAGTCTGACTAGGAAAATAACCTTCAGTATTTTGGCTATAACTTTCTCATCTGACCTCAGAATGAGATGATTTAAGATTTTTTTAGAAAGATGTTGAAGAGGCCTACAACTTTTTTCTTTTGCGTTTCTTTAGATTCAAACTGCATCAATGTGTAAAATATATAAATTCTTAACTGGTCATTTTTTCAGATTTCTCTTCGTGCATGTTTTGTGTATTTGCACTAATATATTCACAAATATATATTGAATTGATCTCAAATCAATTCCTATCATACTAAAACATCAAAATATGTTATATTTTCACCATATAACGTACTTATTATTATTTTTTATATAATATTCAAATTTTTAGAGTTTTACAGAGGATTCCCTAGCGGAGGTCGCATATAAGTTTATGTCTATAAATCCATTACGATGATGATACTCGAACATCAAACTCAAGTCCTCGTCATTTTTAATTGCAAAACTAAACTTCTTTTCCCTTTCGGGTATGAATTTTAGTGAAAGAGATTACAATGATAGTTTTAGGCTTTGGGACACTTGATACTTCAAGCTAATGATTTCTGAGACTCATTGATAACTATGAAAACACTCTCACCCTCTTTGTTGCCTATTTGTGTTTGTAACCATGCAAAGGAGGGATCCATCTGTCATTTTTAAGAAAAGTAGTTAAAGAATCAAAGAGGATTTATGGAGGAGAATTAAATGGTTTAGAGAGAGTAGTTGGAGTAAGCAAAGAGGATTTATTTGGGGGGGGGGAGAGCTAGAAGGTGGTTAGAATTTGGAGAGAAATGGGGTCCCCCCCCCACCCACCCACCCACTCCAAAACCTCTTTGTAATCACCATTAATGTCTACAATCCTATTCTCCAGCGACCAACTGCTAGAGAGAGCTAGTGAATGTATTTTGGTATTCATATACTTGAAAGTACACATGAGGGGTTCAATTCTAAATTTTAGGGGTGAAAGAAGTTATGATTTTGCTTTTTGGGGGCTTTGGGAGCTTTGAAAAAGTCTTGTCAGGAGGGGAAATACTTCTTGTTATTTTAGGGGCTAGAAGCAATTTTCCTAAAATTTGTTTTTAGGATTCATTGATTTTGAAGTTTCACCATGTATCTAAATCAAAATGTATACTATTAAGAAATTTATGAGAGGCATGACCACTTTGTACTAATATGGAATGTGATCTAATAAAAAAAGAAAGAAAACAAAAATCATGGCATACACAAATCTAATATATTAGAGAATTAACAAAGAGTAATGATAAACTTTAAAGAATAAGCAACATACAAGTTGAGACGAAAACATTGCAAGTTTAAGAAATATCATCATAAAAATTGTGAAAAATACTTCTTTTTAATGACTTGAGAGGCAATTATTTCCATAATAACCATTACGAAGAAGAAAAATGACTTAAGAGACAATTAGTGTTGAATATGGCTTACATTAAAACAATCTCAATTCGATTAGAACTGAAAGCTGGACTTAGAGCGAAAAGACAAATTACAATTAGAATTGAATTCTAACTAGAAGAGGACTAGGATTTGAATAATTCTAGAAAATATAACCTCATCTTGGATTCTCAAGCGCTTAGAAGGTTGTTTCCGGAAGAGTTAGAAAACATGTTGAAGGTTATGGTGATCACTACAACATCATCTCAAACAAAGTATGACGTAGAGAAATTTAACAGCAAGGGGAATTTCACACTCTAGGAAAGAAGGGTTAATACGCTTTTGGTAAAAGAAGGCATTTTGAATGTCTTAAAGGTAAAGTCGACGAAACGTACTGACATGGATGATGAAGATTGGGATGAACTCAATCTTCTAGACTCGGGTACCATTAATACTTTCTTGGCAGATCAAATCATGTATTAAGTGATGTCAGAAACAATGGCGAAAGGAGCATAAGAAAATATTGAAAGTATCTACATGATATAGAGTCTGTCAAACAAGCCTAAATCAAAAAAGCAACTCTAACTTTACATCAAAAAATAACTTTAGCGATAAGAGGTACGTCGCTTAGGAATCACATGCATGCTTTCCACAAGCTTATGGGGGTTCTTTTATGTTTAGAAGTAAATTTGGAGGAAGAAGATAAGTTAATTGTTCTTCTTACATTGATTCGAGATTTGAATGAACACTTGGTAGCAATAATCATGTACAGAAAAGATATCTGCAGTATGGAAGAGGTGATAGTTACTCTTCTAAGCAATAAGATTATAAAGAAGTCTAGAACAAATGAGAATGCTTCTTCCTCTAGGTAAATTGCTAAGGAAAGAGGGAGAATAAGCAATCGAGGAGGAGATAGATCCAGATTCAAATCAAGGACTTTCAATCAGGATGACAGAGGTTGCCTCTTCTGCAAAAGGCCAGGGCATATTGAGAAGGATTGTACTAGCTATAAGCAATCATTAGAAAGAAGGAAGAGATCGCTGATTATCATATTTTATTACACTTTTGTACTATTATTGTCGATATTATTTGAATAAATATGTCACTAATAACGTGTTTTTCTCTTAAACTGTAGGAAATAAAGAAATAATGAATAAGAGCCCAAAATATGTTAAACTCCCTCATTTTTAACCTTTTATTGAAGCCAAAGATCAAGCATAACAGCTTATAGAAGCCCAAGAAATAAGAATCCAATAAAAAAATAAAGACAAAATCATATTCATAATTATCAGACGCAAAGAAATAGCATTATCTCCCAATTTGGAAAGTGAAACCTAGCATATAATATATGAAAATTCACTATCTCAACAAGATGGAGCTATAGTAAATTTTGGAGATACTAACTGGTTAACCAATCAATTGGCCAATCGGTTAGCCAACATATTAGTCAACTGATTGATTCATAATTGAACAGTAAATGATTGAGATTTATTTCTTAAAGCCCACGACTAATCCAATGACTCTTGTTGATTGTTGTTGGGCATAAATAAAGATAGAGAGTGAGGGGTTTGAGTGTAAATTTCTTTTATTAAAATCTCTATTTTGAGTGGAGGATTACTCTTAATTGACAAGACCTTTCAAAATTATAAATTTTATTTATAATTAATAAAAAAATCTTCACTTTTTAAATTTTTTTTCTTCTTCTTTGTTGATAGAGATGAAGATGAAGATTTTCTTTCAATGGATTTACCATTACAATGTATGTTTTTAATTTTTTTTTCTTATTATAGATATTCATGTTTTAGAATTTTATTTTCTCTTTATTTTACGTTGGTAGAGTATATGTATTTCATGTCTTATAGCTTAGATTTATTCTCATGCTCTTTTATTATTATTATTATTTATTTTATGCTTTGTAGAATTTATTTTCTTGTATAGTATAGATTGAATTTTATGCTCTTTTAATTTTGTTAGTTAGATTTTTTTATGCTCATAGTTTAGATCTTTATTTTCTTGTTCTTGTTATTATTTTGATAGATAGTTTTTATTTTTATTCCCTTGCCTTTATGTTTTCTATCCTAGATTTTATTTTCTTAATTTTTATTTTCTAAAATATGCAACTAAATCTTGTAGGAACTCTTAAATTGAATGAAACCATTTTGATTTTTTTTATAATTTATGGATTGCTCTCTTATGCTCAAAACGATCAGGTTTAGTATAATCAAAAAGAGAACTAATTGATAAAACAAAAATTTAATAATATATTCTAGAATTACTATCTAATTATTATTCTTTTCATGAATGGTAATTTTACTTGGATGATAATTTGATAGGTTATATTTTTCTTAAAATGGTTCGATAGTCTATACTTAATAAATTTAAAGTAAAATATGGTAAACAATAGAGTAGTTCATAAATCGTCAATGAAATTAATTAGGGGATTCAATTCTAGATTCCTATCTTATCTACTTGACTTTCCTCCAACTTACTTACTTTGATTTTGCTCTATTTTGATTATTTCCTTATCTTCTTGATTTTGTTTTTTTCAAAAAATAATTATTTTTTCCTTTTTGTTTCTTCTTATTTGTCTTTATTTTCACTCTTTTTCTTCTTTCTTTTTTAGTTTTGTTTTATTTGCAAAAATAATCACACGCAACTCTCAAATCTAACTTAAAATTTTTCTCACACACCTTCCTCGTGGGATTGATATTGTATCTATACTATAACTTGATTTTGTACTTGCAATCTTGATACTATTTTCACAACACATCAAGTTTTTAGTGCTGTAATCGAGGAAGGTGGTTGTAATTAGGATTTTTCTTTCTTGGTTCTTTGATTTATGTGTTTAATTGTGAAGGAACAAATTTAAAGATTGAGAATTGAAGATTTACTTGAAAAGATAAGTCATCTTTCTAATATTTTCAATTCCACCATTTAGTTTTGTTTCTCACAATTAAAGACAATTAGGAAATAAAAAATAAAAAAATTCTTATCAATCCTAATAAGATCCATCCTTCACTTGAACAACTACAAACAACGTAATAAATTAAAACAAGAACCCTCTCTCTCTCTCTCTCTCTCTCTCTCTCTCTCTCTCATTTGTTTGATTGTTAATCCTAATTAAAAAATAAAAAGATTTTTTTTCATCCTTTTATAGTTACTTTTAATTTTTAGCAGTGCATTGCATAAAGTTAGTAGGAATTCATCAAAGTGATTTAAGAATTTTAATTTGAGCACTCACTTGAAAATACTCTTAAGGTAAATACCCCATAATTAATATAAGGTGAGGGATTTCACTATTTTTTTCTTAGCCCGCAAATCACTAATTCTTCGCTATATAAACCTAAGCCTTTTAAAACTCATTAGACGTTGACTTCTAAGGACTCAATCTCATTAAGGAATAGGAAATTTTTAAGTGAACCGATTTAAGTTTACTTAAATTTTTTGGTCTTTAAGGCAAGGTTTAGACTTTGCATAAAGCACTCCGCAAGGAAAGAGATACTTAATTGGTCCTCGGCCTTCCTCTAGTACTATCTTTACGTAGCTAACTGACTAAGTAAGCTTCAATCTTTTCATTCAAAGAATTTTTGGTGAGGAGATGGTCTAGTTGAGTCTAGATTTAACCCTAGAATTAAGGGTGATTATTTCAAAGTGGTTTCTCTTGATTTGTTTAGTTAGCTTTTTCTTTTTTCCTTCCTCCTTTTTCTTACTAGCCTTTAAGGTCATTAGTTTTTTCAAAAAAAAATTTAACCTTTATTTTCTTAGATCTTTTTCTTAACTTTCTTTTTAGAGATAAATTTTTTGGGTGTATACAAGTTTAGATTAGGGGTAATTCTAATTGATTAATCCGTGTTCAACTAATTTTTGAAACCAAACAAATGACAAATCCTAATAAACCTAGACATGTGTAATTTAGAAGAGGAGAGTGAGTCAGACCTGAGTTATGAGGATATCTTTGGTGATAAAATTAAGATACTAGAGGAATTTGAATCAGAACTAGTTTCATGAAGTCAGACACAAGTTTCTCTAGCCTTGGCATTGAAGAACTTTTTTGCTAATGAGATTATATTTGTAGAAAATATAACACAACCAGCTTATCATACCTTGACCATGAATCTTGAGTTTGAGAAAATTTTTAAAGAAGAACTAGTTGTGTTAGTACAAAATTTTAGTCATCGGGAACCTGTATTTAAATTTGAAACTAGCCAATACTAGAAACACAAGTAATATACCTACCTTCCTCTAATGATGCAAGAATCATTGAAAACCCCCCGAGTGTATGGAACTTAAGCATATCTTTGAGTTTATCATTTTAGGCTTCTTTAAAATCCGGGGTAGAATTTTTGGCAATAAGATAGAATTTTTAGCAATAAGATATTATTTGATGTACAGTGTGAGCTTTGTATTTTTAATCTTTTAGTCTACATCTTTACTATTTGTTTCAAAATAATAATAATAAAAGGAATTTACACTTATTTCCTTTGAGAGTTTCTTGTTTTATTTGTAAAAGAGAAAAAAATAATAAAAAAAGACAAAAAGAAAAAAAGAAAAGAAAAGAAAAATTTTGTCCACATTCTTCTCATACCAAAGTTAACTATAGATTTTTATTTTATCATTGTTCTAGATCAACCGAATAAGTATAAGTGCTTCATTTTCTATCTACTTTACTTTATGCATCATAGAGTTTATAGTGGAGACAATGCAAAACTTAGGTGTCAGGGTGGCGACTAGCCATTTTTTCTCCTTATTTTATTACTTTTTTCTTTTTATTTCATATTTCCTTTTTTTCTTTTCCTAAAAATATTTTACTTGCCAACTTGATAGAGTTAATTAATAATAAATCTACATGATAAATATTAAAACTTCTAATTCCTAGTTAGATTTATAGTCAAGTTAATCTTTTATGATAACTCTAAATAAATTTCTTAAGAAATGATTTTTAAGCAGTATGCTTTACTATAGTCCAAATTAGATTTTTAATTAAAGTCGTAAAGTTTTTGCATGCTCAGCTTAGAGTAGAAAATATTTTTTTATTTTCTTTATCTAAATATTTTTCAAGATATATGTATGTATACACACACACACAAACACACACACACACACACACACACACACACACACACACACACACACACACACACACACACACACACATATATATATATATATATATATATATATATATATATATATATATATATATATATATATATATATATATATATACATAT
>BQKN01064947.1:526835-541806 GCA_022839385.1 Asparagus kiusianus | reverse complement strand
ATATATATAAGGAAAAATACTAATTTTGAAAAAGAAGAGTGCAAAAGATGGTCACTAATAAAAAAATTCTCTTGAACTTTATGATGGTTTTATCTAGGCCTGTCCAAACGGGCCCGCCCGACAAACCGGGCCCGAGACGGGCAAAACCCGTAGCCCGGACCTGAGCACGCCGGGCACCGGCTTGGCCTAGTCATTTTCTCTTTTTTTTTCTTTTTTTTAAATGTTATTTTTGTCAAAGAAAATTTCAAGAGTAAATAACAATAAATTAAGTGAAATTTTGATAAAAAATCAATCATATTATTAATCACTTGCAATTATATAATTTACAAATACAAAAAACCATAAAAAATTACAATGATAAAAATAAATTTTTTATTAATAATCACTAAAAATTATAAATTTATTTTAAAATTTATCGCATCACAATAGATGAATACATCCCAACTAGGTTGGCACCTACTCATCTATATCACTATTATTTGTAACTCTTTCTAAAATAACTTATCACAAATTTTTAGCTAAGAAATAAAAATTATAAACTAATAAATAATTTCTACTCTTTATCTCTATATCCTATTCCTAACTCTTCAAATTTATCTTTAATACTAGTCATCCGATTGATGCCTTGAGTTCTCTTCTCTTATACCTCCACTAATCTTGTAGGCATATTATCACCTGTACGATAGACAGATCTAGCGATGTCTGGTGGTTGTCAATCAAACGTTCTAATGTGCTGAAGGTAGGTTCCGAAACTACCATAGAAACCTGTACTGTTGATAAGTCACGAGCCATGGGATATGAAACTGTTCCATATACTCTCCACCATTGTAAAATATCGAAACTATT
This sequence comes from Asparagus kiusianus, assembly GCA_022839385.1. Lineage (NCBI taxonomy): Eukaryota > Viridiplantae > Streptophyta > Magnoliopsida > Asparagales > Asparagaceae > Asparagus > Asparagus kiusianus. The sequence goes on along the minus strand of BQKN01064947.1, from coordinate 540,960 downwards.
ATCTTAACTTTTAACTAAAGATGCAGTTAAATACTATTCAATTTTAGAAAATTTTATTGATGATCCAAATCCAGATCCACCAGTTAGCTGAGCTATCAATAATTCTCTATCAAAACTCTTACCTTTGCCCCGACTTGAACTCGTAGAAGCAGAAACTGTAGGCTGATGTGTACTTACATCATATCTAGCTGCATACTCATCATATAATCTTTTAAAATAAGTTCTAATAGTATTATGATGAGTAAGATAAATAATAGTTTGACCATCATCAGTGTCTATTATCATGTTACCATATAAAGAATTAACAAATTTCGAAGGCCAACATCCTTCAAACATGGATCAATAAAAACCCCCAAATAAAAAATAATAGGAATAGGCCTAAATACTTATTAAATTTACTTTCCATTTAAAAAACCATATTTCCAAAATAATTATCCAAACGATAATTATTAAAAATTTTGAATATTTAAAACTTATAAAGCATCTTGAACAATAGTTCGATAATAACAACCAGATAATAACATAGTAGCATCATAAAAACTTGTAACATCTCTTTTACACTATATATACTAATCATTTATCCTCAGTTATTCCATACATGTTACTAGAGCTAGAACGAGAAGTATAAAAGCAATAAAATTATTTATAATTTCTTTATACTTTATTGCTATATTTAACATTGCATAGGTAGAATTCCACCTATGGTCAACATCTTTGGGAATTAATCTGGGTTTAATTTTTTTTCTTTTACACAATTGTTTCCATCTTTTAAATCTTTATTCAGAAGCATTATGAGCATAAGCTATTGTCCTAACCTTTTCTATCATGGATTTAATTTCACCAAATGCACTTTGAACCATTAAATTTAAAACATGACACGTATATCTAATATAAAAAATATCACCATGACATGGCAATAGCAAAGATCATTTAATATAATCAATAACTACATTATTATTACTTGCATTATCTAGTGAAAGAGAAAATATTTTTTCTAAAATTTCTAATTTTATAAGTTCTTCTATTATTAAATTTGTAATAGTTATACCAATATGTGAATCTTCAAATGCAATAAAAGAAATAATTCTTTTAAACATTTGTCAATTATCTTCAATCTAGTGTGCTATAATATATAAATAACCAGTTTGTGCTCTAGATGTCCAAATATTAGAAGTTAAAGAAAATTTATAGTTTAAATTTTAAAAAAAAAATTATTTTTGCTTGTTCATCGTGATAATATTTTAAAATATCACGTTGACAAGATTGATGAGAAATTGTTTTTAAATACGAGATAAAAACCATCTGGAATCATATATTCAAATTCATCATCTTCTATTAATTTAAAAGAAAGGTTTTCAAGAATAATAAACATGATGATGTATTTCCTAGCTTTAATTGCATCATAGTTCTAACTACTAAGACTACTAGAGGATGAGGATTGAGAGAGTAAAGGTTATCGGATATCACCTTGATACATTGTCTGACCTCTGTTGTGCTTTTCTAAATGGTGTATGAGGTGGTTGGTGTCGTTTTTATGATGAGCTTGGAAAATATGGTCGCACAACGCATACTTAGCATTCTGGGGAGAAGCCTGTCATGTTGATCCCTGGTAACTTCTATCTTCTCGAAAAAGTTTCACACATTGGATCTCGGCCTTTTAGGGGCTCTAGGTGCAGAATCATCGCCACCGAATTCATGATCAACATCGGTAGGAGGAGTAACTGTAGCTCCTGTAGTATGAGTATTAGCACTCGTTTCAACATCGGGAGTTAGGATTTGCCCTTCATAATCAAAGGAGGAAGCCATTTGATTGAAGAATTAGAGAGCAAAAATGAGAATAAGAAAGTATTAGAGAGTATTATAGAGAACTAAATGAGTATTGGATGAGAAAAATAAATGAAAACTCCATTTATAGAGGCAGCCCCCTAGCCAAATGATCAAATTACCTTCAAAATTTAGCCATTTTGACTGTTTTTGGGGGTATTTTGGTCAAAAGCATAAAAATGGTCATTATGGCCATTCAGACTGGGCTAGGGCCAGGTCGGCCCTGGCTACCTGGCTAACGGTCATGGTTGTGACCGTTGTGGTCGGGCTGGCCCGCTCGACTCGGCCAAACGGTCAGATGACCATTTAACCCCTCGGACCGGGCCATTCCGGCTCAACCCGTTTCCCTGTCAAGTCTTGGCACGGACTCGGGCTACCCTGGTCTGGCCCTTTTGCTGGTTGGGCCGGGCTGAGTTCGGTGTGGGCACGGGCGAAGCGGCCCGGACTCGGAGCCCGACTCGGCCCGGATTTCCAGGCCATGCTCGGGCCCGGGCCGGTGGTCCAAATGGACAAGCCTAATTCGATCATACTAAACCGAAGTTGACCGAGTAATTAGGTTCGAGGAGAATTTCCATACTTAATGACTTAAGGCCAATTGTGTTAAGATTTACTTGTCATAAAACTCGTTAAATGGTCACTTAAAAAGCCTGATAAAGTAGAACAAAATAATCAAGGAATTATAAAGAGTGTACATATATAAAAATAAAAAATAATATGTGTGTGTGTGTGTGTGTTCTTGAAAAATAATTTGATCAAGAGGCTTGAAATTTATTTGAAACAAAGAGTTAGCATGTTCTTTTCAAAACTTTTAATTAAAATTTCTAAGTTAGACTAGTTTTGTGCAACTATAATAAAATGATTTTTAAGAGGTTTACTTTGAAGTTATACATAAAAATATTTTCTTGAGTAAAAACTAAGCTTCAATTTGATTGTTTAAACATATCACGTGAATTAACTATACGTTAACTTCTTCAAATTGGTAAGTTAACTGAATTTTATGAGGATATTCACTACAAACCCACATGAGACTACAACTCGTTCTCGAGGATAACCTAGTGGATTAATGGTTTGTTGTATGTGCTAAATATAACCACGATTCCTGTAAAATTGAGTTAGAATTTTCTTTTTTTTCTCTTTTATTTTCTTTTTTTTCTAGAAGACTAGCAAAAGTTTAGGTGTAGGTATTTGATCATTACATTTTATTACACTTTTATACCCTTATTATCTATTTTATTTGAGTAAATATATCACTAATAACCTATATTCCTCTTAAATTATAGGAAATGAAGAATTAATGAATAAGCACCCAGAAAAACTCAAATTTCCTCATTTTTAACTTTTTATTAAAGCCCAAGATCAAGCCAAGCAGTGAATAGAAGCCTAAGGAACAAGGATTCAATAAGAAAACAAATCAAGACAAAATCATATTCAAAACGATCAGCCGCAAAGAAATGATGTTATCTCCCAATCTCAAAAGCAAAACCTAACTTATGATATATGAAAATCGACTATCTCAATAAGACGGAGTTATGGCAGATTTTGGAGATACTGATTGGTTAACTAATTGATTCGTAATTGAGAAGTAAACGGTTGGGATTTCTTTCTTAGTGCTTAAGGCTCATCCAATGGCTCTTATTGATTGTTGTAGTCTATAAATTAAGGTAGAGGGTGATGGGCTTGAGTGTACATTTTTTTATAAAAACTTTATTTGGAGAGAAGAGTTACTTTTAATTGAGAAGACTTTTTAAAATGGTAAAATTTACTCGAAATTAACAAAAAAATTACTATACCTTTTAAATTTTCTTTTCATCTTCTTTGTTGATAGAGATGAAGATGCAGATTTGCTTTTAAGGGGTCACCCCCTTATAATGTAAGTTTTTATTTTTATTTTTTATTTATTTATTCTAGAAATTCATGTTTTAAGATTTTATTTTCTCTTTATTTTTGTGTTGATGGAGTAGATTTATTTCAAGTCTTATAATTTAAATTTAATTTCATACTCTTTTATTTTATTATTTATTTTTATGCTTTGTAGAATTTATTTCCTTGTATTTTTCTTATATAGTATAGATTTACTTTAATACTCTTTTAATTTTCTTAGTTAGATTTTCTTTATGCTCATAGGTTAGATTTTTATTTTATTGTTCTTATTATTATTTTTATAGTTAGTTTTTATTTCTATTCCCTTTCTTTTATGCTTTCTATCATAGATTCTATTTTCTTATTTTTATTTTTCGAAATATGTAACTGTAGGCATAAAAAATTGCCTATGTGTCACAAAACTAGCTCAAGTCAGAGAGAAGATGAAAAAAGGTCATCATCAAAGTCAAAGGAGATCATCCAACACAAAGGAAAGCAAAGGAGTCGAGCCAAAAAGGACTTAGATACTGTCTCACAATTGGTGAGACAGCCTCCACTGTCTCGCATATACGAGACAATATGGATTGTCTCGCATATGTGAGATAGTAATAGCTGTCTCACTAACTGTGAGACCGTCTCCTAAATTTCCTGACACTTTTGTGAGGTTTTGTGGGATCCACTTGACTCCATAACTGCTTGAGAAAACTTATTAACGTTAATGGATAGTTTCACCCTGATAATACGCCCACTACCCATGAAAAGTATATTTAACGCACTTTAAGTAGTGGGACAACGGTTACAAAGCCCCTAGCACTGTCTCCTTTGGGCAAGATAGTAAACACTGTGTCGCACACATGAGACAATGGCCATCAAGTCTTTTGCCTTCTATTCGACGGTTATGGCTCTCCACTGCTATAAATACCCTCCTACACACTTGTGCAAGTTACAAAGTGGGCATTTGGCGAACTTTGAGAGTAGGAGTGAGTTCTTCATCCACTCCCAAGCATTCTCAGAGTCTTTTGGTGTTTCCTTGAGTTCGAGCTTAGACTTGATCTTAAGAAGAGTACCTGTCCTACCTTGCTAAGACACTTACATCAGTTATTGTTTCCTCATTGAAACATTAACTTTAAGCCTTCTTTGTTTTAAACTTAGGAACGTTGCTCGGTGGTCCATGGATAATGCATCCCCGGCATAAGCAAAGAATCTCACGCAAACAGAGGCTACTATATAGGAGTTTTTGTACATGTTACTAGGGAGTACAATTTTGTTTTCTTTGTAAAGAAAAGAGTTACATGTGTAAAGCTTGTTCTTTTGTTTCTTTTAAATGATTTAGTGGAAGCTACAAAGAAAATTATTCCTGAAGCAAACACGTTGGCGACCACAGTGGGATTTTGCAGTCCTATCATCGAGACTGTCGTGTTGTAGCCTAGCAATGTTCAAGTCGGTTCAATGGTTGATTGTCTAGAATACGAGTTCAACCAAGCTAAGTTCGAGAAGTATCTTTCTTCATCTTCATCAAGATCCTCTTCTCTGCGCAAGTACAGGAGGGTCTCATCTATGAAGAAGGTTTTGCAAACTTTCACACCAATAGAGACTCAGGGTGACGACTCTTACCCAACAATTACCGAGGCTCCCCCTCGCAATGTTATTCTGGCAATCTACAAGGTCAGAGATTCTGATCGCAATGGCTCCTCCTTAGTTAAGGTGTCAAGTTCGCCAACTCTGATGAAGAGGGCTTGTCAGAGACAACGCTAGCAAAAGGCCTGTCAGTTTGCAAGGGCTATGGAACAGATGGACAAAGTTTGCTACTACGCGGACTTAGAATCATGGAAGCGTCGAGCAACTGAGTCACTTCAATAGCAAGTCGCTAACACTTCCTCCAAGCCATCAACAGAGGAATGGGTTCTTGTCAATAGGACTCATTTGACCAAGAAGGAGAACATCCAAAGGCATCGTGCACGTGCCACACACACTTGTACTCTTGTGCGAAAGGCGCAAGAGTTAAAGAAAAGAGAGATGGCCAAAGAACCACCAAAATCATGCAAGGTTTGGATTCCAAAGACCAAACTTGCAAAAAATAAGGACCCGGAGGCAGCAAAAGACAGCTCCTTTAGGCGAGACAGTGTTCACCGTCCCGTCCAAAGAGCCTTTCGGCGAGACAGTGTTTACCGGCTCGCCCAAAGGAGACCCTCAGTCACTACTTCTCCTCTTGCTTCAGCATCCATTCAAGGTTCATATTCTTCTCCTTCCACCATGCCACTAGTGAAGCCTTGGGTCAGCCTTGACCTGTAAAGATTCAGGATTCTAGTGGAAGACCGCCTCGGTCCTCGGCATAAGGATTGAGGCAAGGCACCAATGAAAGAGCGCTTGGGTCCGGTGATCAATACCCAAGGAATACATCAGACTAGGGGTCGTACACAGACTCTTATCAAACCAATTATTGCGCAAAGGTGTCCTATCACCTCTAAACAAAACCGGGGCACCTTAATGTACTTGTTCGTGCGCTGTGAACAGAAGAGGCCAGGAGGCCTCCCATTCTGAGAGAATTCCCATCGCCTCCCGTTTGGGGGTTCATCTTAAAACCCATAAGTCTGTTAAGACTCTACTCTTGTAAGGGGGTGGTTCTAAATGTATGACTCATGTCGTGATGAAAAAAGATCATCTCGTGACCTTGGATCCTTCAAAGGCAATAACAAGTTGTCCTAAGAATGTTAACAAGGTCGAAAGGCTGAAGATATTCTCTCGAGCATATCCTAAGTCGCATCCAAGTCAACATCCCCAAAAGAAGACGCTTCTATCAAATAAAGACAATGTTATACTTGGGGATGGAAGATGTGTCCGTGAGGAATCACACCAACAAATGATGTAGTGCTCCGGTCATCATACCGATGAGTTGTACCGTCAAACTAGAGGTGTGAGCACAACTAGAAAGAGGACTATTCAAGAAGCAAGCTCTCATTGTTTGTGTGAGAGGCTTATTAAAGTAGTACTTTCAGAATGTAGCTGCTCCAAGCATAAAGCCATTCCATGAAGAGTCTCAGTATTTCAAAGACTTTCTATACCATCAACGGAAGTGTCAAAGCCTAAACCGAGATGCTTTCGAAGGAGAAGATTCACCGTCCAAGACGATGAGCTCCCTAAAATAACCATTAATATGGCTGGCAAGGGAAAAGGAAGGTCTAAATGTCATTCAATTGACTCCAATCCCAACTTCACCCTAGGAGGAAGAGTTGATCCAAAAATTTCTCAAAGAATGTCTCAGCTCCAGCTAAGAGCTACTAAACATAGAGACTATAGAAGGATGCATGAAGGAATGTCTTCAAATGATGAATTATCAGATGCTTGCTCCGCAATTGCTTCTGATAACACAATGTCTAGCATAAGGCAAGCTAGATAGGTGTATATCTATGGCTCAAATGCTTCAAGAAGGGCTAGCTAAACAAAGTGAGGAGATTAGAGCTGAAATGAAGATGGAAATAGAATTGGTCATGCAATAAATGAGAGTGATGCAGGCTCAAAGACCTCAACAACCTAACCTAACTCCAGTCAGCAGGCTGAGCCTAGTCATCATACTACCATGCCCACTTAAATCAATACAGATGACTGCGACCCAGAAGTGGACGAAGTTATTATTGTCGATACACCTCCCAATAACAATAACGCTATAGGTGGGGGTAATCTAATTGATTCTTCCCAACATCGCCCAAAGAAAGATGGGAGTGAAGACAAGAAAATTATGAAAGAGCTTGAGAGTAAAGTCAATACCTTGATGTCTACTCAAGAAGTAAAGAAATTTGGCATCCCGTGTCCATACCGAAGGGAGTGAGAGTCGATTCCGTACCCGCCGAAATTTAATCTAATTAACTTCATGCTATTTGACGGGAGAGGCTCGCCAACTTAGCATTTGATCTACTTCAAGTCTTATTTGGATATGATCTCTGGAAATGAACCTTTGATGATTCGGTCATTTGTGGACAGCCTTCGTGCGGCCGTCTTCGATTGGCATCGACATCTCAAGATAGGGAGCATCAACTATTGGGACGACATGGAAAATTTGTTCTCAACAACTTCTTTGATGACGACACTAAAGTTTCGATTGGTACTCTTCTGGATGACAAGCAGAAAGATGAGTTAGTTGATGATTTTGTTAAGCACTTATGTAACCGGGCTATGAATTGCAGAGATCCGATGACAGAAGAATTCATATTGTAGACCTACCATAATAATCTCTTCTTTGATGTGTTGGAAGCCATGGGGGTTGTATCATCAAAAACATAGAAGGAGTTGAAACTTCATGGAGAACAAGCCGAACACTATCTCAAAAGAAAGAAGATTGAAAGAGGCCAACAGACGGTTGATTCTTTGAAGCCTAATTTTACTCCGCGTGGTAGGGGAAAGGCACATGTGACTACTGTTGATGTTTATCAAACGTCACAACAACAACCTAAAATGTAACAAAAGACTCTGGTTTCGAGATTCCAGAGGGTATACACCTTCAAAGATGACAAGGTTCTAGTCATCTTTAAGTACCTCCTTGACAACAACAAAATCAAATTGTCACAAATTACAAATCAATTGGAAGATAATAAGACTTCGGACCCAAAGTACTGTGCATATCATAGGAGGGTTCATCACCCCACCAAGGCTTGTTTTGTCCTTAAAGACAGAATCCAAACCTTGGTTGATGCCGGTATCATAACGTCAAAACCGTCGAAGGAAAAAAAAAGGTGGAAGCAAACATGGTGTTTATCAACTTCGGATCTGGGAATGCCATACCTCCTTTGTTGTTCCAACAGAATCTTCTTCCAAAGGTTGAAGTGAAGACCATCAATGATGATCCACGTGGGCAACGTCCAAAGGGGTGCGTGACGCATACAGCCTCTAATAGCGAAATCCTATGGGTTCATCATGACCTTCTCAAAGATGAACAATGGGCGGGGCTTTCCTCTATGAAGAACTCCAAGAGCAAGGGCAAGTCTTGCTGCCCTATTTTAGCAGCTCCAGAGAAAGATGACGAGGATGTTCCACCCCTTTCACTTTTTGAAGATGAGCATGAGGTTTTGGTAGATGATGGAGAGCCTGCCTTTGACACCAGGAGTGGGAATGAATATCAATATAAATACCCAGAGGTTTCTAATTAGAATGTCAAGACCTTGGCTGAACTGGGGGTTGCTACAACACCTCCTGAACCTTCTAAAGAGCCCCAGCAGCAGGCAACTAATTCAAAATCTCTAGCCGAAGCTGACCTTCATGCTAAACAGAAGGAAGCTGAGGCAAAGCAAAAGGATAAGGAACCCAAACATAAAGAGATTCATAATCTAAAGCAATCTCGATTCAATCGACCTATTGGGAAAGACAAGCCAGAGAGTTCGAATACTCCGTACAGCTTTGATGTTATGGCTCTGTTGTCTAATATCCCAACGAGGATTACTCTCTATGAGTTGCTGCGTCTTTTCAAAGACACCAGGATGGCTTAACAAGAGGCTTTGGCTAATTCTAAGTTTTTCCTCACTCATATCAAACAAGCCCCTAAAGAGTCTGAACCATCAGTTCAACACTACAACCTGGTAACCAAATAGTTTCCTTGCATCACCTTCACCATCATTTGAATTTTCTTCAAATCCTTTTTTAAAACAAGTTCCCTGGTTATCAATATTTCCTGGTAACTAGAGTTCCCTTGTGAAGCAAAAGATAAGAAAATACCTTCTTTCCTTCTTTCATGGTTAAACCCATACATTTCCCCCACTGTATCTAGGCATTTAATATTCCAACTATTGAAGTCCTTACATAGTACTTGATTTTCCACATTGCATTAACTGTTGATCCACAACAATTATCAAACCCTATTGTGTCAAGTTTTCACAAGAAAATACAGTCGAGAACATAACACCAAAACTCCCACTGTGACCTTATTGTCAAGGAAACCTTGGTAATCAAAATCATTCTTATCATTTCTACTACCTTCAAAGTCCCACACGATTAAACCTTTAAACAATTAGGGGACCTTATTGTCAAGGAAACATTGGTAATCAGAATCATTCTTATCATTTCTACTACCTTCAAATTCCCACACGATCAAACCTTTAAACAGTTAGGGTCGTTTCACACTCCCACACGATCAAACCTTCAAATAGTCAGGATCGTCTCACATTCCCACTCGGTCAAACCTTCAGATAGTTCAGGCTAATACTAAAATCCTTTCTCAATTCTTCCCTTGGATAATCAAATCTTCAGACAGTTTAGGGTTATCCAAATTCCACCTTTTGCTAATGTGAGTTAAAAGATCTTTTCAGAGTCAACGCCACATGGCGCAACTCAAATATAACTCTTAGAGTGGAGATCCCACTCTGAGTTTTTTTAGATTATTTAATGCACGTGCATCCAAAATCTTTCAACTCTAAGTTCACATGAACAAGGAGTCCCCTTCGAAGAGAAAGATAAAAAATATCTTCTTTCCCTTCAAAATTAGGTTCGTCTATGCCCTGAGAGGAGGCATATCAAGGTTCGTCTCTGCTCCAAGAGGAGAAAAATCAGGGTTTATCTTTGCCCCAAGAGAAGACACAAAACTTCAAAAGTCTACACGTGTAGCCGGTTGTTGTTGCTGATTTAGCGACATTTAAATCTATGCCTCTCATGCATAGTGAATTTTATCTCTGTCCTTAATCAGAGATAAGTTTACGTTTAACATACGTAGTCGGGTAGTCTATTCCCGTAAGAATGATGAAGCCTATATATTTAATATTGTAGCACTAAGTCTAAGAGAGTTTACTCTTTTAGCATAATGTTACATATGGAACGGACTTAGACAATCTGTATACTAGCCCGACTCAAACGGTAGATAGTAAAAGATCATCAAACTCATTTATGCCTGAGGGTTTGCCAAAAATTCTATAAGTATTATTCTTATTTATTCCAAACAGAATGAGTAATCATAATAGAGGTTAACCATCATAAAGTTCATTTCATTCATAAAAGAAAACAAAAATACAAAAGTGATGCTATCACTCGATAAGTAGCTTGCGACGACGGATCCTCTCCTCTAGCTTGGAAAGCTTCTCTTCATAAGCTCATGCAAGCTCTACCTTCAAATCAGCTTTTATAGCATCCTAAGTGGTAGTCGAAGCTTTAGTGACCTCCTTTTCCATCTCTGCCAGCTTCTCTTCCTGAGGCTTCATTTTCTCGAGCATCTTCGCACAATCACTCTCCACGCTGACCAAGTCACCTTCCATGATGGCTCGAGCATTCTTGGTGTCTTCAAGGGATTTCTCGAGGCGGGCCGTCTCTTCTTAGTTTGACTCAAGAGATTAGAGCAAGTCAGCCTTGGTTTTCGCCTTCTTGTGTAGACTTGCTCTCATCTATTCAACATGACAATGTAGCTTTTGGAGTCCAAGTCCAGCAGATGCATGTGTATCATGCCATGCCTGTAAGATGAATTTTATATGAGCAGACATGTATGAAGAAGCACCAGCAGTCCGGAGTTCATTCAGCTCTTAGAGTTCCTCCTCTAAGTGAACCAAGTCCGCTACAATGGAGTCAGCCAAATCTACATATCCTTCTTCCCTGATGTCTGTTACATGCTGATCAAGGAATCACCTAAAAGTGTAGAAGGGCAATCCCTTATGAAGGACTTTCTCTATCATCATATTCAAGAAAGAAGCGAAACTATAAAGCTCCTGCAGATTGCAGCCTTCTCCAGATCTTCATCCGACATCAGCGCTTTAATAGTATCTTACAACAATGAAGGAGGTGCTGAAAGAGAAGAAGAAGAAGTAAACACTTAAGTTACTAATAACGGTTCTAATATTTAGGACCTTAAAGTAATTATGAGAGAGAACAAACCGATTCTAGCCGAAGATCCTTCATGTTGGTGCTGTTACCCTGGCCTCGCTAACTCAACCTCATTAATCGCTAGAGTTTGTGCAGACTCAACAGTCATTGATGCACCAGCTTTATCAGTTAGTATTATGACTTGAGCAACCAAGCTAGCCTTGACTCTAGCTGAAGTCTCTATAACCATTAAGTCCAAAGGCTTGATGACTTTCCTTTCAGAAGGAGCCTGAGATGCAGTCTGAAGGACAACATCTTTGAGTTGGGAGGTAGATGGTTGGGCTTCAATAATATCCTGCCCAAACTGAAGGTATCAGAATCCTTAAATTGTTCAGTAGCCTCAGAAGTAGTAGCCGCATCAGCACCAGTGGCTAGTCTTACAAATCAAAACTCCCATATGATTACTCACAATTAACAACAGTAAAAGTAACTTTAGAATAAGATGTATACCTACAGATGAACCAGCTTCCGCAGTTGGTCCTGTAGCTTGACTCTTACCCGATTCTGACAGCAAACTAGAAATCAAATTGTGGTCAGACTCGGAGAAAGTAATCATCTAGTTGAGGTCGTGCTTAGGAAAATCTCCAATTATATCATCATGGGGAACCTCCTCTTCAGCTAACTCTTCCATAACAACATCTGTAAAAAAGAGATAACTTTTAATACCAAAAGAAAAAGAAAAGCATGAAATCACATCAAGTGGAGGTCAACTTTACCTTGAGCTATTTCAATGAAGCCAACGCTTATACCCGCTTCCTTCAGCTTCTCTAAAAGAAAATGAAGCACACAAACAATTAGAGGAGGTACAAATTCCGAGTCACTCAATTCTTTGTATACTAGATATACCTAGGCTGAAGGCCTAAGGAGTGACGTCAACATTGGGATCAAGTTGGACCCCAGTATCCACATCAACCTCAGTGTCTGAGGGCTCTTCACTAATAGCAGCATGCATTTGCTGAGTGAAACCTAGTCCCTCAGGAAGAGCAAACTCAGGAGATGTGGGTTTATGTGGAATTTCACCTTCTTCACGATCCCCTATCAATGAAGAACAGAGGATAAGATCAGTAAACTTGAAGATAGAGCTTTGAAAAGCAACATAAGGGTGAAATATTACCTCCTCCTCTAGAAGGGATCTCGCTGATTGGCACTTCTTAAGATGTGGTTAATGCAATACTGGCCTATGCATGACCTTCTTCACCCTTTTCATTAGACTAGGTCCTTCAGAAGTGGTAGTTCTCTCTTGTCAAAATAAAGAATGTACCTCGGTCTCAGTTGCTTGAGCTTGAACTTGGGTGGAAGTTCTGGATCTTTTCTTGCTGATGAGCCTAGCTCCAAGGGGTACTATGTCTTCTTCTTCATTGCTCCCATGAACCTCTAAAGTCATTCAGTGAGGATACGTGAGGACAACTCTCTCTTTGAGAGAGGGATTCTTCAAAAAAATCCTTCCCCATGGAATGATAAGGAGATAGAGCTTCATCCGAAGATTTGGACTGGTAAGAACGACGAGTCCTATGGAAAATAGGCAAGCTAGCACCCACTACTGAGGAAAAAAGTAGGTGGAAGACTTGTTACATCTTCCTCCTCATCGTTCACTGCCTTTGTGCCTTTATCTCCAGCTTCTTCAGAAGTCCCAACTTCATCTGTTAGAAGCTCTTCTTCACATTCCTCAAACCCAGCAAGTTTCTTTCCTTTTCCTGAAGATTGAGCTTCTGGAATTGCTTCGGAGGCAAGTCTTGATGCTCTCTTTTCTACCTCCAACTCTAAAATCCTCTTCTTCTTGGTAGGCGCATTAGCGGCTATGAGCCATTTGCAACATAAGAAAGTTGTTTAAAACTGAGGCTCGGTAATAGGAAGGCTAAATCTGGTATCCGTGCAACCAGTTACACTCCAAAACCATGCCCGGGCACCATCATTTAGGCTACCGCAAACCTTCAAATTCCTATTTGGGTTCCCAATGTATAGTTGGTCGTAACCAAACTGACGATGAAACCTACAAGAAAGATAAGGTTCGATGCTGCAGATGTTCTTCATCCAGAAAACCAAATAGCTAGGACGGATGTTAATCAACCAGCGAAAACACCCTACATCCAAAGTAGTCCTGTTCTTCTTGGATTCCTCTTCGTCAATGAGCATCTCATTATAAGTACCTAAGAACTGAGAGAAATATTTGAAGTACCCCCAGCACTTGTGAATTCTAAACTACCTTGTCACCTCATGCCATTGCCTTGTCACCCACTTACACTCCTCTAAGATTTGTAGTAAAGGAAGGTCCGGATCTGCAATCTCAGGCACCGTCATCAGGTTAGGTGATGGAGGATGAGCCAAGCCATCAAATAGGTGTACGAAAGCTCTATCTTGGAAGTGGGAATCTTGTTTGATGTTTTCAGCAAAAGTTGAGTTTGTTGAGGAATTCATTGTCTCTTCAATCGATTACAGTAAAATTCACAGAAATAGTCTTTTTATAAGACTTCTTTACACAACAAAGCGAAAATTACAACTTCTGAGAAAATAACACAACAGCTGTCTATCAACTATTATTTTTGTAGGACTTTGCCTGTGCCGGGAATGCTTTGGTTCGTGGACCACCGATTCACAGATCGTGAGAGGGGGGTTT
>BQKN01064947.1:468643-514054 GCA_022839385.1 Asparagus kiusianus | reverse complement strand
CCTGCTAGTTGTAAAACAGAAGAAGACAGAGTCTGTAAGTAACTTTGTCAAGAAATTCAGGAACCGATCACTGCATTCCCGCAATCGGGTTTCCGAGGCTACTCTTATTGAGATGTGCCGGAACAATCTCTCCATCGACATTCTGTCCTATATGGGCACTGTCGAAGCTTGCTCATGGAAGGACTTAATCCGTCAAGGAGAACAAGTCGAGAGTATACTCAAGCGTATGGATGCTGAAGAGCCGTGTGAATTTCGAGGAGGCGATGACCAATATACCTTGGTGGTGGAAACCACTTCCTCATCCGAACCCTCTTCAAAACAGAGGGGCAATGCTTCGAAGCAAAAGAAGCCCCAAAAGAAGCTCATGATGACATCTGTGAAATTCGCCAACTCGGGCCTAAACTGTGTGACCAACTGCAAAGACTTGGCTACTGTTGGCTAAAGATGATCGATGACGCTTATATACGTCAATCGCCGGAGGACCAGCATCCGACAGCCACTTCAACTCCTGCAAGATCGACTAAGGCATCTATATCTTTAATCTTGATTATCGCTAGAGTGGGGTTAGTCTTAGTTTCTCCACAAAACTATGTCCTACCTTGATTCTTCTCTCTGATGGAGTCATGATGACTCGAAGCTCGTCATCAATCAGCTCCACAAAGCTATCATGTTAGCAGTCACCTCTGATAGTCAACCCTCCCACCAATCCTCTTCCACGGGATGGTGGGTCCACCCAAAACTATCATGTTAAAAATTACCTTTGATAGTCTCTTCTAAATTTCCCCCATCGATCCTCTCCAACAGTACGATGGGTCCACTCCCACTGTCATGTTAACACTACACCTCTGACAATCCACTTATCAATCCTCATAGGATGATAAGTCCTCAAAGTTGCTCCGATCATGACAATCTTGTCATGTTAACACTAAACCTCTAACAAATCAACTTATCAATCCTCTTCAATAGGATGGTAAGTCTTCAAAGTCGCTCTGATCGTGACAATACTATCACGTTAACACTAAACCTCTGACAAATCAACTTATCAATTCTCTTCAATAGGATGGTAAGTCCTCAAAGTCGCTCCTATCTCGACAATACTATCACGTTAATACTAAACCTCTGACAAATCAACTTACCAATCATCTTCAATAGGATGGTAAGTCCTCAAAGTCACTTTGATCACAATAATCCCGTCACGTTAACACTAAACTTCTAATAAAACTCCCCACCAATCCTCTCCAATAGGATAGTGGGTCCACAAAGCTATCATGTTAACGATTACCTCTGATAGCCAACTTCATCATTCCCACAAATGACGTTATCCGATCAGTCATCACACTCTTACATCCATGAATGATTTTATCCATTCTGAGCATTCTAAATATCCTTAGAACAATCGATGATAGTAGCCTATCATACGATGTGCTACTATTCTAATAAGTCGTCACACTCATACGTCCCTGAACAATTTGGTTACCCTAACACCGTCATTTTCGTAAATGGCATTGTTTGTTGATAATAGCCTACCAAGTGATATGCCCTATCGACTGTCCAATCCCGAGTAATGACCTACTAAGCGATGAGTTGTTATTCGGACCCTCGAGCGATCACTTATACAAGCGGTCACTCATTTTTGGGCTAAGTTGTTATATTTAATAACATAGCCTAACCTAACTATAGCTTAACAGTTATAATTAACCCAACCCAACGCCTCGAACAGCTAAGGGTAGAGAAGAAATTTTAGTGTTAAGTCTAAAAAAAACTTCTTGACAACTCATCATACTTAGAGGAATAGTATGACTAGCCCGATTCAAATGATAGTCGGTAAAGACTCATCAAATCCATTGATAACTAAGGGTTTGCTAAAAATTCTAGTTAGCGATCATTAGCTGTGACTGAAGAGTTTAATTTTGCTGAGCTCGTTGGAAGACTCCTCACTTCGTCTGAATAGAGATCATTCTGTAAGTCTTAAGATCCAAAGTGTTCCAGATCCCATACAACCCAATTTAGGTCTAAAAAATTTGGAGGGAGTTTTGCAGGCAATAAAAATTGTCTTTATCCTTGTAAAATAATTTGGAACAAGCAAAAGAGCTCAACGGTCTATCTGAGAGAAGTCAGGCGAACGTGAGCAAAGTCAGACCCACCTAAAAGCCAAGTTCGCCTTAATGTTTGACTTCACAAAACAGACAAAAACGCTAATGTCTTTCAAACCGGAGGGAATTTGGTGAAACAAAAGGTGGTAAACCAAAATTTGGTTAGTTTGGTTGGCCCCTGTCTCATTGAGATAGTTGATTTTTATATATAATTCGTCCAATTCCGATTTACGATTTGAAAGTTATGCCCTGTTCTTCGTAGCATGTTCTGGAGCTTGCCTGAAGAGCAAGCTCGCCTGCAAAGGAGTTTAGCTCGCCTAAAAAGTAAGCTAGCCTGAAGTCTTGAATCTTTAAGCTCACCTGAACAAGGATAGCTCGCATGCATGAGCCAAGCTCGCTTGATAGCTTGAAGCTCTCCCGCATGATCCATGCTCGCCTAAAGGCCAAGCTTGCCTAACAGCTTGAAGCTCGCCTGCATGAGCCAAGCTCACCTAACAACTGGAAGCTCGTCTCCATGAACCAAGCTTACCTGCACGACCCAAGCTCGCATGCACGCTTGAAGCTCGCCTGCATGCTTGAAGCTCGCTTGCACAAGGCAAGCTCGCCCGCAAGCTTGCCAAGTCCACTCACTTGAGGCATGGGAAAGGTCACTTCCTAGGATTTAAGGGAACGGATATGATTCTCCTCATGGCCATACCGAGTATGGGAATGGTCACTTCTCATGATTTAAGAGATTGGTTATCCCCATGACCATACCCAGCATGAGAATAGTCACTTCTCACAATTTAAGAGAGTGGGTACACCCACTCCCCATGATTGAAGGGAGTGTCCATGACTTTCCTTAGCTATTTATAAGTCACTTTTGGCTACATGAAAGAGGTCCTTGGACCAGAAGCTGGCCTTCTTCTTTTGAGAAGAGTTTGACATCTTCAATCTCTTGTGACTAGCTCTCTCTTAGCCTAACTACTAGAGGCTCTTCTTTGGTGTTGCACGAAGAAGAGACAACACATGGGGCGGCCTGACTTTGGCTTTCAAGAGAACTGAGCCCAAGCATTGCTTGGGCAGTCGGTCCTTGATCTTCTCTTGCTCTTGGCATCTTCCACCTCGGGGGATTATTGTCCAACAGGAGAAGGCTAGACATTTTCCACCTCTCCATCTTGGCATTCTTGGAACTTTTGAGGGAGATTCGAGAGAACCGAACCCAAGCACTTCTTGGGTAGTTGGTCATTGATTCTTGACTCGGGTACTCAACTGTGATCAAGCTTCTACCACGTGACGAAGCTCATCGGCGGTCTTGTTTGACTCCTTAGGAGAAGAAGACCGAACCTCGAGATCTTGGCATTTTCAGCCTGCAAGCACAAGCCCTTGTTTGGCCTCGGTTGATCAAACTCAACCAAGAGCTTCTACCACGCAAGGAAGCTCGTCCCACCAAGCTTCTACTGTGCACTGAAGCTCAACCGCAACTTTATTCGGATCGTCCAAGGGAAGCAAACTCGACACAAGCATTTGAGAGAGGCATCCTATCGCTACTGAAGAACCCATATTAAACAATAAGAGCATTCTCTTTGCTTCTATTGTAATTTGATTCTTAATTTGTAATAAGTCATTCTTATCAATATAAATCTTTGGAGAGCCATTTTACGCCCCACACTACCACAGAATTATTTTATGATAGTCAAAGCACCATCTATTTAGTGAAGAATTAAGTGTTTCATCGGGAGTTAAAGCACATTGAGATACAATTTTACAAAATTTGAGAGTGGAAGGCAATAAAGGATTTTAAGATAGTGAAGATTGATACAAGAGAGAATCCAGCGGACACCGTGATGAAGTTAGTCTCTACAAAGAAGTTTAAGTAATCCTTAGACTTCATTCAAGTACTCACTCAATGAGGACAGTATGTGGTCTCAGTCGAGACAACAATAGTACACAACTTCAGGTGGAGATTGCGACAAATGTATGGTATACTCATGAATTTGAGGAAGGCACGCAACTTCATGTAGAGGTTGTGAAGATACTCATGGTTTTGAGACTGGAACGCTTGCATAAGGTGGAGTCGTGAAGGTGGAGTGAGAGGGACAAGCTAGTTAAATACAAGCTAAGGTGGAGATTGTTAAATATGGCTTACATTAAAACAATCCTAATTTAATTAGGATTGAAAGTTTAACTTTAACCAAAAGACAAATTATAATTGAATTTGAATTATAATTAGAAAACGATTAGGATTTGAATAATTCTAGAAAAATGATGAGAAAGGAAATTTATGGAGAGTAGGATTTATAAAAGGCCTCACAAAAAAAGAATCCTGTGAGGATTAGTATTAATCAAACGAAGGAATCCTACATAAACTCAAAGTAGGAGAAAGAGAAATATGTAAATACCCTTGAAAGTTAAGGTGCATCAAGCCAAAGAGAGAGAAAAAGAAGAAGAGAGAATACTCTTGTGAGGATTTACAAGATAAAAGAGAGAATTGTGATCTTCTTTAAAGTTAATAAAGATTTCTATCGCTTCTCCCGTGGATGTAGGTGAATTGCATGCTAGTTTTCTTTCTTTGTAATTGCATGCTAGTTTTCTTTGAGATTATTTTATTTCGTATTTGCTAACAACTTTCGGCAATAAGCCCTAAAAGTTAAGGTATTGGATTTCTAATCAATTTTCAACATGGTGCACCGTGCATCATGCTTGCCAAGATTTAAAGCAAAAAAATTATTTTGAGAATTTATTGCTTTTCAAATTTCACCCCTCATTTGAAACCAAGATGTGGACTATTAAGAAATTTGTGAGAGGAATGAGGACCACTTTGTACTGATAGAGAATGTGATTTTAAAAAGAAAGAAAAAGAGAAAACAAAACAAAAATCATGGCATATATAAAATCTAATATGTTGGATAGGAAACAAACAATAATGATAAAAAGAGAGAGTGGCAGAGTTGAAATTTTAAAAAAATTTAAGAGGGACCACATAAGTATGAAGTGTATTTGAGAATTTGGGTTTAAAGATAAATATGCAAAGTTGATTCGGTCTAAAGGTATAAAGAAAAGTAATTGACTTTAAACATAAATCATGGTAAACTTTTGGGTCTAAAGATAAAACCTCTAAAATTAAAAGAAAACCTATCATGCAAGTTGTGATGAAAACATTGCAAGTTAAAAAAAATGTCATCATAAAAATTGTGAAAAAATATTTTTTTTTTGTTAATGAGAGACAATCATTTCAATAATAACCATTAGAAGATGAAGAAGAAGAATAACCTTGAGAGACAATTATTTCAATAATAACAGTTAGGGAGAAGAAGAATAAACTTCTATGTCCATCTCTAGCATAACGTAGTATTGATGCACAACATTCACAAAAATTAGCTTTTTTTAAATTTGGCTTCTAGATATGGTGCAATCCTCCGTGAAGCAAGGAAATTTTCCACTTTTAATGACTTATTAAATGTCAATGGGTGACAATAATCTACTACTGTATGAAATAGTCAATACAAATGTTTAAAAGAAAATTCAGGGGTCAGAAGAAAATGGTCAGCTTTCTATTTAATTGGTCACCTTGGATTCTCAATGGAATCCAATGAAGGGTCTATTTTATCAATTCTTTTACCTACCTACTGCTTAGCACCCAATTTTATACCCTCTCAAAGGAAACCAAGTAGTATTTGGGTTTTTTAATATAGTCCCTCACATATTAAAAACTGTGTTTTGCTCCTTTAACTCTTGAAAATTACCCTTTAGTCCCTCAAATCCTATAGAGTCTTACAAACTTGCCCTTTCAATTAACATTCATTAGATTTCCGGAGAATATCTTGTCAATTCTAACAATCTGAGTCAAAGTTACCACTATGTTATGTTCCGCGTCCCATTTTTTAATGGGTTTAAACTTAATACCTGCTTTTAAAAAAACAAACTCACTTGAGTTCTTGATCTCTAATGGTTAGAAAAGAACTCTATTGAGCTTCATAAAAGTTTGAAACATCAGAGAGGGGTAGTTTGGTAATTGCAAATGTTGGATTATGAGTTAACCCAACTTTGGTTTAGTTTTTTAACTGAAAATCTAACAAAGGGACCTTTTTGCAAGACCCTATAGAATTTAAGGGACTAATATGTAATTTTAAGAGTTGAGAGAGTAATATGCGAGTATTAAATATTTAATGGTCCAATATCTAAAAGGCCCTTAGTATTTTTGGATGTTTGGGTGCACAATTAATATTTAGATTTATAAAGAGATAGAAGCATGAGATCTATACATTTTGTTGTAACTTGTACGGTGATTTATTATACAGTTATATCTTATAGCTCATTTAGCAAAGTGAACCGTCATATCTTACATGTTCTTTTCACATATCAATTAAATCCTATAGTTAAACATGTATCTCAATATTAGGCATAGTCTTGTATATCTCTTTATTGAGTTTTGCTAGTGAAGGCATTTTCTTGTAGGTTAAAAGGGTGATAGTTCTGAGCCTGTCCAGTCACTTGGTCTACGCTAGGGTTTGTTTGTTTTAACAGTTCAAGTATGACTGCTCAAGAAGATTAGTATATATGATTGCTCAAGAAGACCGGTAAGTGTAGTTTTTATTGAGAGAGAACAGCCTTCTGCATTGCGTTGAAAAGGTTCCAAAAACCTCACTCCGCTCTCCCTCCCTTCCCCCAGGAATAAGTGGGTCCAGATAAAATTTTCATATATACATGATATCGAATTGGATTGGAATTTAATAACTTTCTTCATAAACTACAGTCCTGAATATGAATCTAATCACAGCAGCGTTTTATAGTAGAAATTGATTGACTGACTTCGTAAATAAAAAAAATTATAAGAATTCATACAGAAATTCATGTTTATAATATTTGAGGAAATTCTAGAAAAGGAAAAGGAAAAAAAGAATGACGCGTAAATTGATGTGATTTAAGCTGAGTTTCTATGTTACTCTTGCAAGAGTCAACTACGTTACCATTCTATCAGGTGTCGTTTGGCAATGGATTAAGAGAAGAGGGCTAAGGTAAAGGAATTAACTTAGTTAACCCTCCACGAGGTGTTATAGTTAACTTAATTCTGTTTGGATTGATTGGTTATGACAATAGGTTAAATATTTTGTGTTTGACAAAAGAATAAGGGCTAAGGAGGTTAATCCCTCTATTTTTTTAAATACCAACTTTAACCTTATTGAAAGTTTACTAATGGTTACCATATCAAAATAAAATAAACATGAATTTATATATATTTGAACTATAAAAATATTACTTTTTTATTATTCAAGTATATGATATTTGAGAAGGGAAATAAAAAGTAAAATATTATTTTTGCATGAAATAAATATTAAAGAGAAGTAATAATTTGACAAAAATTAAATTATTTTTACCGATCAATTAACTTAGCAATAAAAGATTATTTGAAGAACAAAAATATAACAATTTACCAAATAGTACTACACGTGAAACTAAAATATTGCTAAAATAAAGATAATATCAATAGTCTATAATCTAAATTCATCATTAGAGTCAAACTCCAACCTCCTTACACATTAATATTCGACATAAACTACCAATATCAATTATTCCATAGCTACAAAGCAATTCTACTGTGAAGTTGCTCGCCTCTTAAACTCTCATCTGCACCAACAATGTTTTGGAGTCTTCTATTGACCTTTTTGTTTTGATGATGTTTAACAAACAATTTACCACTAATGTTGTTTGTCTAGTATTTATGTATTTCTATTTATTGTAGACAAACAACGAGTTGGAGGATGGATGGAATCGAGCATTCACGATCATATCAAATGGAGGTTGACGGAATTGTGGAGTGAAGCCTATGCAATTCAAATTGAAGATCCAAGTTTTAGTTTCATCCGCAAGTGTACCAAGTTGAGCTTCATCGAAGGTCTATCAAGCTTGGGTATATTTAGTTTAGGTTTTATACTATGTGTGTTAGTACTTTAAGCTCAATATAATATGCACACATATTTTATTGGTTTCTTTG
Organism: Asparagus kiusianus; assembly: GCA_022839385.1. Classification (NCBI taxonomy): domain Eukaryota; kingdom Viridiplantae; phylum Streptophyta; class Magnoliopsida; order Asparagales; family Asparagaceae; genus Asparagus; species Asparagus kiusianus. The sequence goes on along the minus strand of BQKN01064947.1, from coordinate 505,987 downwards.
TATATATATATATATATATATATACACACACAAGTTAAGTTTTGGTTCTATGTATATTTAGTTATATATATACATACATGGTTTTGAGTTTTCAAGTTTTAATATGAAACAATTGAATATAATTAGAAAATACATTTCTTGTTTCATACTTATATGCATATATATGATTTCATCAATATCAATTTTATTTAGTTCAATGAAATCATGTTTTAGTGTATTATATGTGTATTTTGATAAAATACTATATTCATTATTTATAGACTTCATAACAATAGTTTACATCTTTCTTCAAGTCTATAAAATCATTTTGCATTGTTTCAAAACATGGTTAAGCTAAAATGTCAAAACTCATATGTTCACATTTTTCATGTTTTGGACTATTTTGTAAAATGATAATATTTTTTATTTGGGAGGTTCTTTCTGAAAACTAGTTTTTGTAGCTTGTGTATTATCATGTCTACAACCTTTTCCTAAAGTTTCATAATTTTTGGAATTTGTTTGATATTTTTAAACAGGGTTTCAAAATTAGAAGAACAATTTTCAAAACCTATATTTTCATATATCAGTGTGCGGTCGACCGTCACGGTCAACCGTGCCTATGTTTTTCTTTGAGGAGCCAGCAAAGACTTTCGCGGTCGACCGTGACGGTCGATCGTCAGCCTGTAAGTTCTCACGGTCGACCGTAGCTTTCTCTGGAAGTTTTCTCAGGTTTGGATATGCCTCGCGGTCGACCGACGCACTGCCTTTTCACTCCCAACGGCTATTTCCTGCAGCTGTTGTTTGGGGCTTTTTGGTCTTTTGTTTAGGGTTTTTGGCTGAGGTTTTGGGAGGCTATAAATACCCCATTGATCTCAGTTCTCATAAGTATCCAAAAAATATTTTAAACAAGTTTTAAAAGAGTTTAAGTTTGGTTTTAAGTTTGTTTAACGGTTTGGTTTGTGAAGAATTCCACAAGAGGAAGTGGAGATCAATTCATTGATATTTGAGCTTCAATCCATCTCTCTCTCTTGTTATTTATTGAAGAAGTTTTCTAAACTCTATCTAGCTTTACATTTTGTATTGTTTGATTATCATTCTATTAAGCTAGTATTTACATTTGAGTTTAGTTAATTTTATTTCACTCATTGTTTACACACACCCACTTGAGCTTATCGTATTTTCATACATAGTATATTTGGGTTGGTAAGAGTTGTAACAATTGAGTGTGAGCTTACATTGTGTTCTCATCCATATTAGAGAACAATCATTTGTTGTATTATGCTTATTGTGAGATTCACTTTGTAATACATTTGTACACCGAGAGAAGTGTGTGGTGTACGTCGGGGATCGCCCCAAGAGGAGTGGCATCGGTTGACGAACCTAGGGAGAGGTTGTATCCGAGCACTTGAGGGAGATACGTCTAGGTCCAACACTTGAGAGGGTATAGAGTGGGATTGCAAGAGTATTGATTGTAGAGTTTTCGGTTAGCTAGAAAACCGTATTGTGATGTGTAAACGTTATTCGGGTGAACGTAGAAAACCCGGTTATGATAGTGGAGATCTCCTCGAGGTGAGGAGCGGAGACGTAGGTCGTGGGGACCGAACTCCATTATCATATCGTTTATTTGTGATTGCATTGACGCACTTATTTTTATGTTCATATCTTATATCACATTTGTATATTGCTTGTTGATTATATTGCTCACTATCTAGTTTAGATTGTTTACCCTTGTGTTAATTATATATCCTTGCATATATCCCATAGTATATCTCATTGCTAGGATATTTACCTTTGTTCATATTGCTTATTCTTGCTTATAACTTATTGTATATCTATCTTACAAGAATAAATTATTAATTAGTTTTAATTGGCATAAACTCGGATTAGATTAGCATAAGACCCTAATCACCCCCCCCCCCCCCCTCCGCCCTCTAGGGTCTAACATCTTCTTCTTCCACCTCCGCATCTTCATCCTCATTCATCTCCAATCGATTGATCATACTAAAATATTTGTCATTTCCCTGATGTCTTGCGATAAAATTGTACAGAACACAACAAGCAATGACGATTTTAACTTGAGTTTTATAAGGAAAAGGAGCAACAACTTTTAAAATTTTGAATTTTTGCTTCAAAATCCCTCATGCTTTCTCAACTGCATTACGTAATTGCGCATGTCTATAATTAAATTTATCTTTAGCATCCCGTTAACCTCTAATTGCAGTCCTATTCTGGAAGTCTACAAGATGATAGCGTGATCTATGATATGGAGGGATAAATTTTGGAGTGTTAGCATATCCCGAGTCAACTAAGTAAAACCGACCTATATAATTAACTTATATGAAATTAGTACTAATATAATATAAACAAATTAGAGACAAGAATATTAAGATTCACATTTAGGAACATGAAATTTACCATCCTCCGTGGCTGCACGAAGTACTGACATATCAGATGTTGATCCCTCCCATCCAGCAACTAAAGGAAAGTGCGATCGAAGGAGCATGTCGTCATTACATTTTGAGATATAAAATTTTTTCCAATTACGGTACATGTTATGTTTCTTTTTCTTCACAATTGTCGGAATATGAGACCCATCAATTGCTCCCAATGATTTCTGCAAATATAAATGAAATATGAAGTTTTGATGTATGCACATTTATAATTTCTCTCAAAAAATATCTGTTTAGAATTGTACCTTGAAATATGAATAAAAGTTAGGATTTTCTTGAATCTTAGGATGAATGTCTACATCGGGCATGAGAAGTTGGATATAGTCTTGCTTCAAAGACAATATTGCATTAAACATATTATTATAATGTCTACTAATGGTTTCTCCCGAATGTTGAAATATCTCATCCAATATTCGATTTGGAAGTGCATGTGAAATCCTATATAAAAATATACATATTTGCTCATTTAAACTTAGATATCAAGTTGGTCATAAAGCATTCTTACCAACTAGAATATTTTTTAGCATAAGAATTGCCTCGGAACTCATTTGGAAGCAAGAATATATGCGATCAGGATGTCCAGTCAAGATATCTTCTACAAGCATATGACCATAGAATGACCTAGTATGACATGGGCTAGGAACTTGCTTTATAACAGCTGACTGATGAATAATACTTGTGATCATCATGTTCCACATGTACTCATCCTCATCATCATCCTCCAAAACCAGTGCATCTATAAAATCATCTTCATCATCCAGTGCTTCAATATCATCATCATTTATTTCACTATCAAATTCTTCATAAGAATTCATCTTCATGCAAAATTAAAAGTAAACAATTATGCAACTTTTTGAAAACATTAGCAGAAAAGGTGATATAGTTCATCTTAGATAAAACGAATTTATCTTCATACAGCTTTGATTCTTCATAAGCATTCATCTTCATAAAATTACCATTAACCATACAAGGATTAAAAGATCACATATAGTGCATGTAGTATAGCTAACTAAACCACCATCAGAAGACTGCAGCTAAAAGTATGCGTGTTGGAAGGGGATGGAAGCAAACTTAGTTCATTTTAATATTGTAGGATTGGCAGGATTGACAGAATATCTCAGAAACAGGTTAACAATTTGGCGGTCGACCGTGTTCGTGCACAGAGCTTATTATGCGTCTGGATCAACGGTGGTCGACAGCCGCGGTCGACCGTAGGAGTTTCTGTTTTCGCGACAGTTGACCGCCACTGTCGACCGTAGAAGTTTCTAGATATTGAGGCTGAGTCTGGGATTGAGGCGGTTGATAGCCACGGTCGACTGCGATGGATCATGGTCGACCGTCGCGGTCGATCGCCGAAGCGGGTTGGGCTGAATTTTGGTTTTTAGACCCGTTTTATTTGAGAGTTGTATAAATACCCTTAACTCGTTTTTAGGGTTAAGTGGGAGAAGATTTTGAGCAGCTGAAAGAGGAGATTTGGGGCTTCTATTGTTGGAGCCATTTGGAGAGATTAAGAGGGCTTATTTGTGGGTTTTGGTAAGATTTGTAACCCTAATTTGTACTCCCCTTGATTTCTATTAGTAAAACTCCCCCCTCCTTGCCCGTGGACGTAGGCACATTGCCGAACCACGTAAATCTTGTGTTCTTGCTATGATTGGATTGCTTGTGTTCTATTGTGATCTATTTTGGGTTCTTGTGTGTGCTATTGACTTGTCGAATCGGCTTCCGCGACGTACAACAAGTGGTATCAGAGCTCCGGTTTGGATTTAGGAATTTTGTTCGAAGGATTCACTGTTGGATTCTTGTTTGGAGAGTAGATCTACACTATGGGTGATACAAGCAGGGCTAGTTCAAGTGCTACAAGTACATCGGGGTCGGTTTTGACAAAGGCGATCCAAAATTTGAGCATCAATAATACTAAAATTGATGTTCCAAAGTTCGACGGCAAGATCAACTTTGGTTTGTGGAGGTGTCAAGTAATGGACACCTTAGATGCATAAAATTTAGAGGAGACTCTTGAGCTACAAGAGAAACCCGACGATATTGATGACAGGGTTTGGAAGAAAATGCACAGTAGGGCTTGTGGGGTTATGCGGTCATGCTTGACGCCGGATCTCATTTATGACGTGATGAACGAGACGTCGGCGAAGAGATTGTGGGAAACTCTCAATGAAAAATATTTGATGAAGAGCATTAAGAGTCGGCTTCACTTGAAGAAGAGGTTCTACCAATTCAAGATAAAGAGGGGAGTTTCCATTCGGGAGCATGTTAACAACTTCACAAAGCTAATTTCGGATATGGCCAATGTAGATATCATGGTGGAGAATGAAGACAAGACGATGCTACTATTGTGTTCGTTGCCGGATGATGAGTTTAGTACATTTGTTCTCACTATGATAAATAGACGAACTATAATTAGCTACAAGGAGGTTACCTCGGTGTTGGTAAATTATGAGCTGAGGAAGAATGATGGTGAGTCCTCCGAGAAGGCATCGGGTGATGCATTAGCAGTTCGTGGTCGTAGTTCAAACCGTCAAAGGTTCAACCGCTCAAAATCAAAGAATAGGGGTGGCCATAAAAGTATTGGTAGAAATCAATGTGCCTTTTGCAAAGAAGAGGGGCATTGAAAGAATGAGTGCCCAAAGTTGAAGGATAGAGCCGGAAAGCAAAAGGGGAAAGCTGTACAAGCTTTAGAGGGGAATGTTGCTAAAGTTGTTGGCGATATTTCAGATTCGGATTCTTCCGGTTATTCTTATCTCGCACTGCCGTCTGTTTGTTATGCCGACTCTACGGAGTAGATGTTTGATTCGGGAGCTACATTTTATATTTTCCCTAAGAGGGATTAGTTTACCAACTTTGAGGAGTTGGAGAGAGGAGACGTGGTGCTCATGTGGAACGATCACGTTTGTCCTATTAGTGGGATTGGCTCAGTCCGGATCAGAATGCATGACGGGATGACTAGGGAGTTGAAAGAAGTGAGGTTCGTACCGCAGTTGACGAAGAACATCATTTCTCTTGGGACTTTGGAGGCAGCTGGTTACTGAGTGATCTTAGAGGATACTACTTTGAAGGTCATGAAGGGATCCATAGTGGTGATGCAAGGTGTCAGGGAAAACAAGCTATACTACTTGAAGGGCAAAACAATTACAGGGGGTCTGGCTGCTTCTATTACTACAGAGGAGGATACTACCACACTATGGCACATGAGGCTTAGACACACAAGTGATAAGTCCCTACAGTCATTGTCAAAACAGGGGCTATTAAAAGGTACAAAGACTTGCAAGATGGAGCTGTGTGAGCATTGCATACTTGGGAAGAAGACTAAAGTGAAGTTTGGCACCACAGTTCACAACACCCAAGGTATATTGGATTACATTCACACAGATGTTTGGGGCCCTTCCAAGCACACATCACTTGGTGGGACAAATTATTTTATCACTTTCATTTATGATTATTCCAGGAGGAATTGGGAATATACCATGAAGTATAAACATAAGGTCCTGGATATATTTGTGGAGTGGAAGAAGAAAGTGGAGTTGCAACAGAAAGGTGAAGACTCTTCGTTCAGACAATGGTGGAGAGTATAAGAGTGATCCATTTCTGTAGTTTTACCGGGATCACGGCATTAGAAGACACTTCACAGTTAGAGAGACACCGCAACAGAATGGAGTGGCTGAGAGGCTGAACCGTACCTTGTTGGAGAAGATGTGATGTATGATGATACAGAGTGGATTGGCTAGATCCTTTTGGGCCGAGGCGTTAGTTTATGCGAGCCATCTCGTTAACAGGTTGCTGTGCACTACGATAGAGGGGAAGACTCCGATGGAGCGTTGGTCTGGTTCTATGGCTAGTGATTATGAGACTCTTCGTATATTTGGGTGTCCAGCTTATTTCCATGTTAGTGATGGGAAGTTGAATCCGAAAGCGAGGAAGACTGTCTTTGTGGGATTTAGAGAAGGTGTCAAAGGCTTCAAATTATGAAATCCACAAGACAAAAAGATGGTCATTAGCAGAGATGTCATATTTGATGAGACGTACATGATGAAGCCTCGAGTTCCTCAGCAGGTGGAGGAAGATCAGACAGGAGGGATATCGTAGCAGGTAGAGGATGATGTGACTCCACCCACTCCAGTCAGCACTGTGTCTATTGAGACTCCTACAGAGGTGGCACTGGAAGGAGTTGAGATGACAGTCGGGCATTTGGAGGATACAGTGGATGGTGAGACTCAGGAGCAGGGTCATACTCAGGGGTCCATTGTAGCAGATAGACCAAGGAGAGAGATTCGTCGGCCAGCTAGATATGATGCTGTCATGGTGACATATGCTTTATCTGTGGAGGTCATTGATGATTTGGTTCCTGCCACATTCAGGGAGACAGAGTCTAGCCCTGATTCTATTAGGTGGAGGAATGCTATGGAGGAGGAGATGCAATCTCTTTAGAAGAACGACACTTGGGAACTTGCAAAGCTACCTAAGGGTAAGAAATCTATTGGTTGCAAGTGGGTGTATGCTAAGAAGGAGAGATCTTCTATTGGGGACATTCGGTTCAAAGCTAGATTGGTAGCCAAGGGATATGCACAGCTTGAGGGCGTTGATTACAACGAGGTATTTTTACCCGTTGTAAAGCATTCGTCTATTCGGATTCTATTGGAATTGGTAGCACAGGTGGAATTGGATTTGGTCCAAATGGACGTGAAGACGGCCTTTCTACATAGAGACTTAGATGAGGAGATCTACATGACACAACCTATGGGGTTTAAAGCTGCAGGAAGGAAAAATTTGGTGTGCAAATTGAAGAAATCTCTTTATGGACTGAAGCAATCACCACGACAGTGGTACAAGAGATTTGATAGCTTTATGATTGGCCAAGGGTACACGAGGAGCCCTTATGACCCATGTGTGTATATGCGCAAGCTACAGGATGGTGAGCACATTTATTTGTTATTATATGTTGATGATATGCTCATTGCTTCCAGAAAACACTTCAGCTATTGGGAAATTAAAAAAAGAGCTGTCATCTGAATTTGAGATGAAGGTTCTGGAAGAGGCTAAGAAGATATTGGGTATGGAGATTGAGCGAGACAGGGTGAAGGGGAGATTGAAGCTTACATAGAGGAGTTACTTGCAGAAGATGCTGAAGAAATTCAGTTTTGAGGGCAATACCAAGGTGGTGAGTACTCTATTAGCTCCCCACTTTAAGCTTTAAGCTTTGATGTCACCAGTTTCAATAGAGGATCGGGATTACATGTCCAACGTTCTATATGCCAGTGCAGTGGGTAGCTTGATGTATGCTATGGTGTGTACGAGGCCAGATTTGTCACAGGCCGTGAGCATGGTATCTAGGTACATGCACAACCCCAAGAAGGGGCATTGAGAGGCTGTGAAGTGGATTTACTGTATATTAAGGGTATCGTGGATGTTGGGTTGATATTTGTGAAGAATGATGAGACATGACAGGATTGTATTGGCTACGTGGATTCAGACTATGCCGGAGAACTTGACAAGCATCGGTCTACTACAGGTTATGTTTTTTCATTGGCTGGTGCACCGGTGTGTTGGAGATGCACTCTTCAGTCTACAGTAGCGCTTTCTACTACGGAGGCGGAATATATGGCGGTGACTGAAGCAGTGAAGGAGGCTTTGTGGCTACATGGTTTGTTGGATGATTTGGGGATTGCACAGGAGACCATTCAGGTATATTGTGATAGCATGTCAGCTATCTATTTGGCGAAGAACCAAGTCTACCATGCTCGCACGAAGCATATTGATGTTAGATTTTATTTTGTACGTGACGTATTGGATGATGGTGATGTCATGTTAGAGAAGGTCCACACTAAGGACAACCCTGCTGATATGTTGACCAAAGTTGTACCAGGTGTGAAGTTTGGTCATTGTTTGAACTTATTGAACATTCTTCGTTGTTGAGGCCGTTGACGACCATTTGGATGAACTATGTTCGGTTTGATTCCTTGTGCAAGAGGATACGTAGGCAGTCTTGTAGATGCAGCCAGTTGTATGAGTTTGATTGGGGATGAGATAGTTTCAGCTCTCTGTTTGAGTGTTTTTTGGTGTCGGCTCAGTTTTGGCAAAACATTCGCCGAGGTGGAGATTTGTAGGATTGGCAGAATATCTCAGAAACAGGTTAACAGTTTGGCGGTTGACGATCGACCGTGTTCGTGCACAGAGCTTACTATGCGTCTGGATCAGTGGCGGTCGACCTCGACGGTCGACCGCAGGAGTTTTTGTTTTCACGGCGGTCGATCGCAGAAGTTTATGGATATTGATGCTGAGTCTGGGATTGAGGCGGTCGACCGCCATGGTCGATCGCGATGGATCACGATCGACTGCGATGGATCGCGGTCGACCGCCGAAGCGGGTTGGGCTGAATTTTGGGTTTCAGATCTGTTTCGTTTGATAGTTGTATAAATACCCTTAACTCATTTTTAGAGTTAAGTGGGAGAAGATTTTGAGCAGCTGAAAGAGGAGATTTGGGGTTTCTATTGTTGGAGCCATTTGGAGAGATTAAGAGGGCTTATTTGTGGGTTTTGGTAAGATTTGTAACCCTAATTTGTACTCCCCTTGATTTCCATTAGTAAAACTCTCTCCTCCTTGCCTCGTGGACGTAGGCACATTGCCGAACCACGTAAATCTTGTGTTCTTGCAAATATTGGATTGCTTGTGTTTTATTGTGATCTATTTTGGGTTCTTGTGTGTGCTATTGACTTGTCGAATCGGCTTTCGCGGCGCACAACAAATATAACTTTTTTTTATGTAAAAATAGGGCAAAATGCCCTATCATAGATAAGTATATAAGTGCAAAAGAGAAAGTATTACAAAAGTAGATATCTACTGGTGATTGGAGCAACAACTCCGAGATGGAGTAAAAAAACCAATCACTAGTAGATATCTAGAAGATACATTCAAATACTAACACGATTCTATGAATAGCTAAAAACCAAAAGAATCAGAAGAGCTAAGAACCGCAGCTCAAGGATTCTCGTTGCTGTCCTCACTGGATTCGATGATGTCCGCAAGCCCAGAGGAACGAATGATGTTCTTAAGCTTGATTGTCTTCTTGGAAGACGAAGCACTGCTCAGAAAAGAATAAATTAAGTAAGCTAAATTGATGGAGTGTTTAGTTATATGATGTATTAATAAACATCCATTTTATCAAATATAGAGAAATAACTAAATTAAGCAAAGCCCCAGCCTCATATTAAGGACAAATATATTAAAACCTAAGTTGTGGTGATCAAATAAAACCAAACCCAGTACAAACTGCACCAAATTCTCAAAAGCTCACCTCATATAAATTTAAAAAAGAACTTCATCTGACATTAAAAAAAAGCACAAAAAAGATGACAAAAAAGTGGGGAAATGAGTTTTAATGTGAAAAGGCTCACCACTGTTGTTCTCTTTCTCTAAGAAATGATAAACTTAGAACAAGATGGATTTCTCTATATTTGATAAAATGGATGTCATTTGTAACTACACACTCCATCATAGTTATGTAACAAATAATCCAGTTACCACAACCTGGAACAAAATATGCAATTAACCATGTTTAAAAGAATCAAACATAAACTTACATGATCAAACCCAATAAAAAGTTTGCTGCAACTAATAGACTAAATAATAGAAGCACCTCTGCAATTAAAAATACAGATCACCATACAAGTCAATCCTCTTTGCAAAATTTAGCCTCTTTGCAAACGATTTCCAGTCATCAAATGTCCCGAACATAATATAGTTATCTAACATAAAAAACCATTCGACGAAAAAAGTAATCTAAACATAAGAATAAGTCATAATTTGATCACCTAACTTAACATAAGCAAAAGTCACAGTTCGAAACATCACTGACCTCAACTACTAACACAAACACATACTAATTAACTAAAAATGTGGGCACATTTAAACTCTTTATTAGTTTTGAGACTTGAACAGATGGCATCATTAAGGATGAAAGTTGTGTTTCTCCTGAAGTAAGTTGATGAAAGAACCCATCTCATGCATATTAATGTCATGAGCTTGTGACATGCCTGATTGACTCTGAGATGTTTGAAAAAACCCATGCCATCGTGGTTGATTAAAGGCCTCAAATTCGGTCTGAGGAGCTTGAGGTTGCTGTGGTTGGAAATAATTTAGTGATGAATAACCAGACATTGTATTTTGTAGATTTTTTTTTCTTTAGTCATGCCAATAGCATTGGACCTTCAAGCATTCTTACCACATTTCTATTATCCTTTTTCTTAATAGCTTCAGCTCTTGCCACACCTAATTCACTAGTTATGCCATCTAAACCCATTATCTTTTTCATACACTCTTTCATTTTAGTAGGTACCCCTTTTCTAGATTCAATTAGTTCTTTTATAATTTTAACTCGCTGCTTTTGAATGTCAATCATTTTCGATAAACCACTTTCAACCTCAACACTTAAAACTCTGTGGCGACTCTGTGATATAGATGAAATATGTTTAAATCTTACGCTTCATAGCTGATGGTTGAGAATGGTGATTGGTGCTTGGAGTACAAATAGGTGCTGGTTGTGATGGAGATCGTGTTTCACTAAAAGGAAATTGAGACTCTTGCACATCAAGTGCCCCATCTAAAACATTAAAATCTATCTCCTTATTGACTTGCACCTCAATCTCCTCTAATTTATTATCTAAATTGTTAGAGCTTCCTTCACGCTTGTTGAAATCATCAATAGTCACAACCCACCAGCGTCTCTAATTAGATGTGTTAATTCCACATAGAAAATCCTTATCATCAAACTGGGGGAAAGGTTTGTTCTTAATTTTTAAGTACTCATTATTGTCATGTAATAAAAAATTTATTATAAATAAGTAGTAGCTTTATATTATATAAGTTTGAAATATTAGCAATACCAGAATTAACGTTTATACCTTTATCAATGCCTCACAATCATTTGGTGTAGGTGCAATCACCATTTTTTTGTCTTCATCCCAACCCCAACCAGATTTATTGCGGAGTTTGTTGTTAAGGCAATATTGCTACTTTTTGCCATTGTCCGGATGTAAAGTGTCCTCCATTATTCTTTCCTTTAAGGACCATTTCCTTTAATATTCCCAACAAACAAAAATCTTCAGTGAAAATCCAATTCCTAGTCGAGGTCTAGACTGTCCATCTTTAAATTGAGTTTGCGCTACCATGTTCTTCTTTACCATTGTACATCATTAACGAGAATTTTAAAAAAGTTAATCAATTAGTCAGTAAACTGATAAATTATAGTAAGATTTATAGGAATTTCCTTAAAAAGCTACTAAATTTTGACATTAGGTTGGCACTACGAATTCAAATAAAAACATGGCTGTAGATAATGATTCTCTAACCCCCTATCAATATTATATCACTCTTCACGTAAAAAAATTTTACAGGCTCCGTTCTTAATCAGTGGCTCATCTCCTACTCCAATTTGGACCCAATTGGCTCTCTACGCTCATCTGTTGACTCATTCTACGAAATATAAGCCAAACCCAATGAAACACTTGCCGGCCTCTATGGCTAAGTATCCCCCTCGATCCTTGTCCTTCTTTTGGCTATCTACTCAACACAATCACATATAAATTCAGCTTGCATCAAATCCACATTCAATCCTATTGCCGCTATATAATTAGTTTAGCCTCATGTTAACAGAAAATCATGCATTTATTTAGAACTCAGTTGATCGATTTCATAAAAAATAAACATAAAAATCTACTGACAACACAAAAACGTTTTACACTATTACATATAAAAAAGACTCGCAAGACTCAACAATAAATATGGACTACAATTTGCTTCATAATCATATGCATACAATTTAAATAATTGAATATTAATGGTTGAAAGAAATCTGAGGCGAACATACCTTAGAGCTTTCTTCCTTTTGTTTGAGACTAGTATAGCGCACGTGCTTTACACGTGGGCATACTTGTGAAATAATTAGTAATATCTTTTCTATCAAAATGAAAATCAAAATTTTGTAGCTAATATTAATAAATGTGATATTTCAGTAGTTATTCTTTTAATAAATCTTAAATATTTTTTTAGATGGCACTTGATTCTTGCTAGGAAGTTCAGACAAAAAGCCTAAACATGATGCTCGTGATGCACATTAATCCTCAAGTTCAATATTTTTAACTTAAAAATATAATGATAGCTACACTACTTCATCTTATATTATTTCTCTATTACAAAAGAGAAATTTTAGTGTCCTACAGTCACCAAGAGACATATGCATTATTGAAAGATGCACTTTATGCTATCAAAGATTTAAAAAAAGATAAATATTTTATCTTTTGTGTCGTCAACAATATTAGTTTGACTTGAAGGGTTCATGCGCCTTCCGATAAATATAATATTAATATGTTTAATTATATAACATTAAATTTTTTGTAGATTCTATTTGTAATTTGTGTAAAATTATTTTAAAATATTTTTTATGAACTATTATTTTATATATTATATTATTATTTATCAATGTATGTTTTTTATTTGTAGTAAAACAATCATATCATATAATTTATATATGTGTATGTGCATATAACCATCAAATTTATATACACTCAATTTTATACAACTAAATATACACTCAATTTTATACCATTAACACACAAGTTTAAAAATAATTGCAAAAGAAGAAAACAAATGAGGGAAGAATCTTGAATTGAGTAACTTATGCTTTGACTTTCATAATAAAAAACTTATGCATTAAAATTCCTAATAAAAGATTCATGCATTGAATTAATGCTAGTGGATGAGGGATAAGAGATCATTAATTAAGTGAATTGAGGAATTATCAAACATAGGAATTATAAATATTAAGATGGGCAAAATAGGAAGTCAAAAGTTTTAACACTCATATTCTCTTTTATAAGTAGTATAGATATAGATTAGCAACAGGCGTTGAGGGAGAAAACCCTATTATAAGAAAGAAAATTTTCCCTCTTCTCAAACTTTGCCCTCCAAAAATTTCCCTCTTATCAGTTGCTATAGATAGCTGTATAGCTGCCCTAGAAAACTAGAAAATAGTTGCTAAAGTATCATCCTCAAATCTCTTTGCAATATTTTTTCCACCCTCTACCCTTGCGTGAGAAGGTAGAACAAGTATTGTTCCGTCTTCTTATGCGTAATAGTAAACCCGTCATAATGACGAGTTTACTCTAATTAATTTTCTCGAAGGATTTGTTGACCCGTTGACTATTTAAACCCGTTTGGAAGGTTAAAGAAGGGTTAAATCCACTTAACCCCTCTATTAACTCGTTACCAAGCGGGGCAGAGTTTCTCGCTCCACTTCTAAGGAGTTACCAAAAAAAGAGAGTAGAAATCTTTCCAAAGGTACAACTATTTGTGAAATCAATCTCTCTTATATGGGAAATTTGAATGATAAAAAGGGATTTTTCTTTTCCTTCAAAGAAAAGAAGAAATTTCATTAAACATGCTGGTAGCCTATCTGCAGCTTAAAATATTTATAGACTTGTATTGTTTGCTATTGTATTCCATTGAAAAATTGCAACGTAAATATAATTCTAAAGTTTCGTGAGTATCTCTCTTCATATGCATAATGACAATATAAAAAACTTTAGTGAATTATATTTATATCTTCCTCAAAATCTACATAAGATTTGTTTTTTTTAATATTTTTTTTTTGTTTTAAATTATAAAAAAAATTTACACGTGTGATGATGACAAGCGGGCAACAAGCTGCGCCGCTAATCCTTTTTGTATGGTATTTGTTTGCTTGAAAAAAAATTCAATTGACTAAGTATTGATATAGTCAATATGGTTAACCCAAAATCAACTGTATTTTCCTCAATGAAGATTATGTCGTTATTCTTTCTGTTAACTAACTATTTAAAAATATTATACTAATTATTATTTGCTAGTTTTACAACTCAAACTCAGCAAATTATCTATAAATAGAGCACATGCTCATCCAGACAAATATGTTTTCTTGTACGAATGTTTTACTCGAGCATTGAGAATGTATGTCATGTGAGGGTCACAGTATGAATAAATATCGTATTAGAGCCCAGTAATTTGTGGGGCAATATGAATTGTTGAACATGCAATAAAATTGGCCCACCACCCACTTTTCTCCCACTCCTTGAATTAATTTTTTTAAGAACAAATTTTCAAAACAGCTTCAAATTATTTTTTATTTTTCAAAACTGACCCATTATTTTTATCAAAATCGATCCACTTTTTACCACGTCAGCTTAATCTCATTCCTAAACAGTCGGGGTTGGCAACCCCGACTGTTTAGGAGGTTGTTAAACCCCAATTAGAAGCCTTAAACCCGATTTTTTATGCCCTAAATAGTCCGGGTTGGCAACCCCGACTAATTAGGAAATGAGATTAAGCTGACATGGCAAAAAATGAGTCGATTTTGATAAAAAAAAAGTGAGTCGGTTTTGAAAATTAAAAACTGGTTTAAGGCTTTTTTTTAAAATTTGTTCTTTTTTTTTACTTTGGAGAGCTTTAAAATAAAATTTTGAAAATGTTGAGGTAAAAATGAAAATAAATTTATTTCCATTATCTTTTCCAAAATTTACAATTTTCCCAGTACACTCCCCCTACCCCCCAACTCTTTTTCTCTCTCCTCTCTCTACAAATACCCCCACTTCTCTCTCCATTCTCCCTCTGGAATCCCCTCGTGCGGGTCTCTCTCTCTCTCTCTCTCCCTCTCGCACTTGGTTTTCCTCCCTTCTCCTTTCCCCAAGCTTCTCTTTGGTCTCACTCTCTCTCTCTCTCTCGCTCTCGCTCTCAAGATTTCAACTTTCGAGAAGAGAGAAGCTGAGCTCAGAAGAGAGAGTTCAATGGGCAAGTACATTCAAAAGGGCAAGATCAAAGGAGAGCTTTCAGTCATGGAGGTCTCTCATCATAATCAGAGCCCCTCCTCTCTCGGGGTCCGAACCCGAGCCAAAACCAAAACCCTAGCTCTCCAGCGACTCCAGAACGCCGCACCCAAGCCCAAGTCCTCGCCTTGCTCATCTGCTTCTTCTTCCTCCTCGTCAAAGTCTCCATCTTGTTACCTCCAATTGAGGAGCCGGAGGCTTGAGAAGTGCTTCGCTTCGAAGACCCAGAAGGGCTCTAACCCTAGAAATGCTAACCCTAGCCCTAGTAAGAGGAGCGAGGGTTCGAAGCGAGTGGAGGCGGAATTGGAGAAGGATTTGGGGAAAGAGGTCTCTTTTGGGGATAATGTTCTTGATGTTGAAGGCAAGGGAAGCAGGTGATTTCAAATTTTCTTGTTTTATTGGGATTTGTTTAGGGTAATTGGCGTATGGTTGGTGTTTTGAGATGGGTAATTTTCAAAATTTGTTTTTTCTTCTGATTTGAGGTTTCCCCCCCTCAATCCTGGTTCTGTTGTTAGGGTTTGGTAGTCTGCAAAATTGAATTTTTGCGGTTTCAGAATTTTAGTTGTAGTTCTGGTAAAAATTTATGCTTTTGGGGTTTTTTGGACGTACATTATTTTGTTTAAGATTAATATCAAGCTCAGGTTTTAATTTCCTTTTTTAGTTCTGTGGTTGGTCTGTGTGATTTGGGTTATTTCCTAAATAAGATTTTAGGGAGATTTTTGTGTTTTATATAATTATTTAATTCTTACCCATTTGCGACGGTGATTGATAGTATTTTCTGTAGAAAATGATGTGTGAAGTTTCCCTTTTGAAATTTTTATAATCCATTTCATTAAAAGTAAAAATTACTTTAGAAAATTTTATTGTATCCTCTTTTTCCTTTGTGGTATTTTGATCCTGGAAGTAGTTGATATTTGTTACTTTGTTTGGACCAATTATGATTGACTCTGGAAAAGGTTGAAGTTTATTTCTTTTTCCCCCACTCTTCTCTTCTAGCTGGCTGTAAGTAATAGTTCCTTGCACATTGTGATTAAAACCTCATTTTTTTACCTTTTCTTTTTTGCTTCTGGTCCTTGTAATATCAGGCTTTTTCACTGTAGATTAAGTTGTTAACTGTAGTTTCATTAAATGATTATGAACACTTTCTCATTTTTTTAACTTTGCCATCGGCATTGGTTCTTTCTTGTTTCTAAAAAGTAAGCTTTTCCCTTGAATGTTATGTTTATCTCTGCTCCTGAAGCTCTTTACAATGTAAGAAAATGAACTCTTTATGGATTAGTATCCAAGCCCATCATACCGTTTCACTTCTTTAATTCTTGTTGCTTGCATCTGCACCACAAATTTTCCATGTCTTTTCTTTTCAGAAACATAACCATCTTCAGTATGTAAATATGTGCACATATTTTCAAACCCCCCTGCAGATATATTTAAAACTTGGGGAGATTCTCTTCCATTTTGGTGATATTGAGTGCACATCTTTTCTTTATGTGTGAGAGTGAGTTTTCCACTTTCGGGAGTACCTGAATTTAATTCCCCTTTAATTTCCATCTCCATGCTTATCTATTAATGTCAATTCTATTCTTTAGCTTATTTCTGAATTATATTCAATCACAAATAGCTTCATAGGTGATTTGTAAATTAAAGTAGGCTTAGGAAAAGACAACCATACAGTTTTCATAGTCTTTGAATAATGAGAATGCTAGTCCAAACAGAAAAGGCGATACCGCTGTGCTGTGGCATCAAAATTATTGTGTATCCACCAGATCTATTTGCAAACTTTTTCAGACTTTCCCTTGTGACTTTTTGTTGTTTTTTGTAAAAATGAGTGATCCTGGAGCGTAAAGTCTGTTTTGGTTCATTGCAATACTAACTAGGACTTGTGATAAGTGGCTCTAAAGAGCCAGAAATCACAAAGGACTCATGTATCTCCAATGGATTTGTTATCAGATGGTAGGGCCCTTCAAGTATATCTGGTAGTGATATCAATGATGTGTAGATCTTCAATGATATGTCTATGCTACATGAGGTATATTTTGATAGTGGAGTGTCATCATGCTGTCGATGAATGATAAGGTAGCAAAGGATGTGAAATTTTACTTGGAATTGGGCCTTGGATAATAATCAAGGCTGTGTTTCACCACAATTGTCCTACAATAGTTGTCAAGGACGCTAGTGAAAAAGAGTTTTTGAGCCTATACAGGATAGCAGTTGGTTTTTCAAAATGGGGATACGGGGTGGTATGAGTTGCCACCTCATTTAGCAAAATGACCCACCAAAATAAGAGCGGCGGGCCCATCTAAATCTGATGTGACTAGTTGGTGGACCTCGCCACCAGTCCATCTCATGATGTCTAGATACTAATCTCGTACCCATATTTTTGTTTCAAATAATCATAATGGGGAACCAAAGAAGATGATGTGCACATAGTTCTCTTGTTTCTTGGATTGTGATTCTATCAAGTGTAGCAGTTTATTTCTGAAATATTTTGTTTCATCTTTGGGCATAGTTATTATGAGTTTCTCTGCTAATTATTTTATTCTACTGGGTTTATATTTCGATAATGAACATTTTGATCTGCTTTAGATATTCTGCCCTCTTGCAGGGTTACAAACTTCTTATAGCTTCCAAATGGATTTTAAAACATCGTTTGTAATATTTATACTATTATTCAAAGTTGTGCTGCCAAACATACCTGTGTGTATTTGTTCTTTTTATGCAGGAATTCAAGAGAAACAACTCCGTGCAGTCTGATTCGGAGGGACTCTGAATCTCTCGGGACCCCTGGCTCTACGAACAGACCCACAACCAGTACAACTGTTGCTAACACGGGAATTGAGAGTTCAACGCGAAGAAATATTCCAACCTCTCGTGAGATGGAAGAATTCTTTGCTGTACCGGAACAACGGCAGCAAAGAGCATTTGCAGAGAAGTACATTTTCCTTGATCATCCACCCTTTTCTGTAACTTTAGCGTATAATTATCGGTTAATTGCGATAGACCCCCTATAGTACCGCCAAATTTTGGATAGAGCCCATGCAGTTCTAGTGTTACGTTAGACCCCTGAATGAAATCTTTTGACTCTTTTACCGTCAAAGAAAGAGAAAACTGAACTATTTTCTACAAATAGACCTCTTTGAGGAAATAAGAGTAATAAAAAAATCACTTAGGGAGTCTACCCGCAATTGGTCGAGTACAGGGGGTCTACCTGAAAGAATATAACTACAGGGGTGAGTGGTCTATCTGAAATTGAGCGATAATTAGATGGTCAATCCGCAATTAACCCTTAATTATCTACCAGTGTATGAGTGAGCTTCTTCTAGTGTTAAAACTAGAAGACCTTTGATTTTGTTTATATGCTGACTTTTTTTTTTACTTGTTCGTTTTTCTGCGTATTTCAGGTACAACTTTGATCCTGCCAAAGACTCTCCCCTCCCAGGACGCTATGAATGGGTCAAACTGCAAAACTAGAGGCAGCTCCAATTGCTGCATCTTTCGTTGTTCTTCTCTGCCTGTGTTTTCAACAAAGGGCGGAGCTCTGCGTGTGGTGGTGCTAATAGCCACCCCTTCTTTCTTTGTTGTAGTAAGGGGGGGAAAAAGAAAAACTTAGTGTTAGAACTAGTTCTTAGTCTATAATGATCTGTAACAAATAGAGCTGACCAAATTATACCTTGAAGAATCTTTAACAGATCAACTAGTAGCGTGGGCATTGCCCATAAAAAAAAAAAAGGGTTATGTATGGGGGTTGTGATATTTGAACGCAGTGTTGTAACTTTCATGTTTGTATCTTTGTTCATATGGCTGCTGATGGAACTGAGAAGCTCTCTGTGGTAATAAATCATGGCCCTCCTTTCTCGTTGTCTTGCATCCTGCCTACATCTCTCCCTTGTTACCTTGATCTTTCATGTTCTGTCTACATTATCTTCTTGGATGAATTTCAGAAACCACCCCCCGCCTGGCACCATGGGGCTTCGTACAAAACCCCCGCAGACTTTATAAATTAGAGAAAACCACCCTGGAACTTGTCCCTCAATTGCCATGACTGACAGCATTTGACTTAAAGTTCTCAATTACCTGGCATGTGACAACACGTGGGCAATCAACTTTACTTCTACTCAGCGTCTATATTATCTCTGTCGAAGTGAGCGTAGGTAAAAAGTTAAAAAGATGGTTTATACTTTATTAGTCTGCCTGTTAGATTCGATTATGAGTTTTCAACACTCCATGGACGTCTATGAGAACTTTCTGGGTTCGGTATAATTTTTGAAAGTCCAAGGAACCGGGGGTAGGGGGGCTCTGTAAAATTTACCCACCCCTTTTCCCTTTCCAATTGACTGCTTGCGGTGTTTTCATACTTCCGTCCCGGTAACTCTTTGTTGGCTCCTTTCGAAGGGTTTGGAATTGGAGGGGTCTATATTTGTGCTCGTGAGAATCAAATTTATGGCCATGGGTCAGCGAGAAGTCCCAGTTCGGGAGCGAGAGCGGCTGGCTAATCTGGGGCCCTATGGAGCGGTACTTTCTGTTCGTAATCTTTAAAAGCGCGGTGGCCACTTGTTTGCTTGCTTCTCCTTTATATTTATCCATGCCTGCTTCTTGTCCTCTGGCTATTTTACATCAAGTGCAGTCCTTTTATGCTGCATGGCATCTGACAATGTGCAGTCCCTGGCAGGTGTTTTTTTTTTTTTTTTTTTGTTTCAGATAGCATAGGGTTCCATGCCTCAGCTCGTGAACAAGGCACAAACAAAAACAAAACAAAAAAAAAAGTTGCGGGTGGGGGTGGGGTGGGGGGTTAATTGCGGGTAGACCCCCGTAGTATTGTTGTTTTGCACTTCCCGCCCCTATAGTTCCATTGTTGCGGACAGACCCCTTGGGTTAATTTTTTGACTCTTTAACCCTTGGTGAAAATTTGACCTATAGCCACTGGGTGAAATTAGTGAGTCTATCTGATTACATCAATTGCAGTCCTTTTATGATACACATCACCTAACAAGGTGCAGCCCCTAGCAACTTTTTTTTTCCAGATAACATACGGTGTCCATGCCTCTGTTTATGAACAGGGCGCACATAATATGTTAGGAGAAGTAATCTGAACAGTGGAAGTGTCGAAAATATTCCAGTAATAAGGAGGTCTATATGTAACAATAGAACTATATGGGGTTTATCTGGAATTGGGCTATAGTACAGGGTGTCTGTCAACAATTAACCCTATAATAAAGCATGAAGATAACGAGATTCAAGTCGAGTTTTAGTTAAAAAAGTACAGGAAATCACATTTTAATAGTATAAATATGAAAGTTGTTTGGTGGAAATTTGCAGTAAAAAGACAATAAAAGAAAATTTGATTTGTATTCCCTCAAAATCGATTACAATTTGGATTCCGATTACAAAAGAGAGGAGAATGAATTTGATTCTCCCCTTTGTTTAATTCTGGGTTCTTCACGGTGGCGATGGAGTGCCTCCCTCGAATGCTTGCGTCGAGTTTGCTCTCCGTTGACGATCCGAACGTCTTGATTCACTGGAACGTGGTCTTCTCCTCACGATTTGACGCTGTGGAGAACTTGCGTGGCAAGTCTTAAAACTCTAACCGAGTTTAGAAGAACTTGCACATCAAGTATGAAAACTCTGACCGAGTTTAGAAGAACTTGCAAAGCAAGTTTTAAAACTCTGGACGAGTTGATAACTCAGATCGAGTTTGAAACTCTTTGAAAGAGTTGATTTAAACCGAAAGTCGGTTTGACAAGCCAAGGCCGAAGAAGCTCTTGTTGCGGATCTCCCAAGCTCCTAGATCTCCCCCTTTGCTGCCAAGCTTCAGATCTGGAAAAGTTCCTTGAAAGAATGACCGAATCTCCCCCTTGTTGATGAGAAAAATTTGATCCGTTGATGAGATCCAAATCCTCCTCTAACTCAATTGAGTTTCTGATATTTATAGGGGGGTTACGGGTGGTAACCACCCCCTTAATCCGCTCCTAAGTGGGACGGAAATCCCTCAGAACGTGGGGGAAAACAGTTTCTAGAACTGTTCAGTTCGTGTTTGAACGAGTCAAACGCCTAAATTGGCGTTCTGGACCTTAACTCTGCGTCTTAGGGATGAGACGCAGAGTTAAATATTTGCCAGAAGTGGCTGAACGCATAGGCCGCATGCGTGATGAACTCTGAGACGCAGAGTTAGTGGCTGAACGCACAGGCCGCATGCGTGATGAACTCTGAGACGCAGAGTTGGTGGCTGAACGCACAGGCCGTGCACTGAGACGCAGAGTTGCGTTCTTTTAATGGCTGAACGCACAATTGGGCCGAAAACGCACAGGTCGTGCTGTTTTAGAGATTAACTCTGCGTTTTAATGTTGAAAACGCACAGTTGAGCCTGTTTAAAGGCTGAAAACGCACAGTTAGGCTGAAAACGAGATTAACTCTGCGTTTTGAGGTTATAACGCTGATTCGTCCTATGCGTTTTGACTCTGTAATGCAGAGGCGAACCCTCGGCGGGCTTGGCGAGCTTCAGGCTAAGTCCAATGTTCTGATGAAGCCCAGTCTTGTAGACGGACTTCAGAACATAACTTGCTACGAATAACAGGTCATAACTTTCAAACCGTACATCGGAATTGGACGAATTATATATGAAAATCGGCTATCTCGACGAGACGGAGCCGACCAAACCAACCCCATAGGGTTCGGTTTGCTCTGTCAATTTTGCCAAATTCCTTACGGTTTGAGAGATATCTGCATTTTTAGTATGAAGAGACTGTTGATTTGTAGTCTCTTTTGCTAGGGCGACGCAAAGATCGTCATCTTGTAACCTTCGTCTTGGCTCCTTGAAAATATGAGAGTCGTCGGATTGTAACTCCCGATGTTGATTGTGAAGGCTGTTGAATTAGAGCTTTCATCAGTTGTTACGAAGGTCGTCAGATTGTAACCTTCTACGTGAAAGTCTTCAAATTGTAGCCTTCTGGAAGTCGTCAGATTGTAACTTCCATCATCGGTGTTTGATGGAGGATAAGCTATCTATTGTGATTTTTAGACAGCCTACAAAAGTTCCTGACATAAAATTTTCATGAACTTTGAAATATTCACCAAACATGTGGGGAAAGTAAAATTAGCAATAGCTATTAGCCTGCATCGAACAAGCACTATTAAGTGTTAATCAAGATTAATGAGGCTTAAAAAACCAAAAAAGAATAAAAAAGTGACCATGTAACTTTGATTTGATATTCCTTTATTACTACTAGATTTGCATTTAATCTGGTGCATGGACTTTTTATTTTTGGTTTTTCCCTTTCTTGAGAAGTTCCCTCATGACATAGAACAGACTCAATACCCAGAAAAGAGATCAATGTTAGTATCTGTTATTGCTGTGTTTTCGAGATCTCTAAAGTAAGTTGCAAGTTTTATAGCCTTCTTGTAAAACTTTAACCTGAGAAAAATAGTAATCAAACTCAAGAGCACAATGTCAGATACCTGAATCTTCTTCGTGGAAAAGGAAAGCAAATTCGAGTTACAGAAGTACCATGCACATAGTCAATTTTGGGTGACTAAAAAGGAAATTAACACAAAAAAGAAAAGTAAATAATGTAATATTTAATTTAAAGGCAAAGTTAAAATGAGCAGGAATTAATTAATAGCCCCTATAATATACTCTACACTGCTGTTACCCTCTTATTATCACAGCCAACCAGTATCCAACCCATTCTGATATGTTTTCTCCAAGGACAACGTTTATTAACAAATAGCTGGAAAATTTTGCCAATGAGTAGACTTTTCACAAATTTTATGGACAAATAAGTCCATTCTTGACCTGAACATACTCCTAATATGGGACAAATTATTTTGATCAAACAACCTGAATAAAGTATAAAAGTGACCAAGAAAAAAATTAACTTGAATTAAAGCTAAGGTAATGAACAAATTTGTCAGGAGGGAAGCTAAGAAATGCTGGTTTTCTTGTGCTTGTGATAGAACAGGATTATGCATTGCTGTTTTAAACTGTGCAAGAAAAAGGCAGACTACAAACTTAAAACAAAGGACAAACTCACTCTGAAGATTTGGAAGTCTGTATATATTCTCCACTGCATTCCATGTTAGTTCAACTAATCAAGGACAATAAGAAATTACGTGAACTTCCTACTCACACATAATCGTTATTTATGAACTATATGTTATAAAATTGCAGAAACTGAGGCAATCAGTAGTTAAAGGGGATAGGCCAAAGAAATCTAAACCATTTTTATTTACATGTAAGTGGAACCCCCAAATATACAATTCAGCAAATAAAGCTTATAAATAAAGATCGTGAAATTCATCTTACCATCAATATTTAACATATAAGAAAAGAATAGATAATAAAGGTGTTTAATGTACCATCTTATTGTATTTCATGTCCATCTACTCGAAAAATCCTATGGTTTCCACAACCATGCCGTCTGCCAAACTCCGCTATTATGGATAATTTCTCAAAAGATCCAACGAAATATTGGTATCACAATTTTCTAGTCAAGCAATAAAACAGCTGCAAAGAGAATAAAATCAAAGTTTCTTACAATAGCTAAATTCTACATACAATGAACTCTCATCATTTCTCTTGCAAAATTTTGGACATCACAGGTGCAAAACATGTGACGGGCAAATAATTACTTATACACAGACCCTTGTCTGTGCATGACTCACATGGAGTGTCCAGTGTCTAAATTAAATTCTGTAGGCAGAGAGGGGATGCACCAACTCTCTCTTATATATACTTTGGGAGTGAAGGACCTTTCTCTCTTTCGCTTAATAATTAGGTTGGACGCAGGCAATTCTGCTGCAATGGAAGGCAAAGGTGAGAACTTTGAAGAGGAGAGGAGAGGAGATGTCGAAGAGAAAGAAGTTATCCAAGATGATTGTGTTGATGATGGTTTTGAGGAAGAGGACAGTGATGAGGACTGTGGTTCTCATAGATTCATTCCTAGTCCTTTGGTCCCTCTCAGGGATCATCTCGTGAAAGACAAGGTTTACTTTCATTCTCTAGTTCCTTTTTCTGTTTTTATCTTTTTATGTGATCTGAGATGCCGGTATTGTGAAAGATATGAACTTTATTATCCGATTGATGTCGAGAGGTTCATTCCTCAAAATGGTGGTGGTACTTTTTTGGTTTTTCTTGCCTTTCTGGATGCTACGTCTTGTTGTTTGATTTGTTGGATTTTGATCTTGTAGATTTAAACGTCAGTAAATGATTCTCCGTTTGTTTTTCTATTTCCTAACTGTTGTTATGTTTGGGCTCCAAAGAATGCTCTTTCATATGTGATTGATGCAAAAAAATGTGTAAGTACCATTCCTTAAATGGATAATCTTGTTTGTTGGGGGCTTATTAGTCATTTGTTAGAATAAAGATGGTCAATGTATTATTGTACATTATAGTTATCCTTGCATTCTTGCATTGCATGTTAATTGTGTTTTCTTTTCGAGATTCTTTAATGTAGTGTGTTTGCCAATTGATTACAGATGTGGTTACAGGAAACTTATGTGATTATGAATCTTTGAGGGTCTCCTGTCTGGTGGGTTTACTCAGTTAATTGCAATAAAGTTTTATTTTACATTAACCAATTGACGTGTTAGGAGGTGACTTAATATTAGGGATATGAGCATTCAAGCACTTATTAGACTTCTCTAGTATCTGATGATCGGAAACTTTACGTGATAAATGAGGTTTGTAAACATTGATATATAACTTTTAAATTGATAAATTTCACGATGATTTTCTAAGTGATCTTCTATTTGGAGGTACTTCTGTCTTTTTTTTTTCCTTTCTTCCTTTATATACAAAATCTTGTTAGACTCGATTCTATACTTGGATCATTTAACTTTAGACTACTTCATATGAATACCTCCGTATATATAGGCACCAGTCAACTCACTGAAGCATTTTCCGCAACATTGAAGAACAAGAGATTAAGGAAGATCATCCTCTATAAAGTATGTTATTTCCTGATATCACATGTCATTCCTAAAGAAATGAACTTGAGCTTCTCCTATACATAATATTATTTCCTGATAAGAAAGGTAAAAGCTAAACTTTTGAGAATATTTCAAAATAAGCTATCCGTTGCCACAAGCATTGTACAGTAACTGTTCTTTTTGTTACTGGATTACTATCCCAAACCATTTCCAGATCTGTAACGACTTCTTTACTATTACTCGTGCATTATGGCTCCTTCCATTGGGTACCATTGAGATAATACCATATTCTTCAGCTTCTTGGAAATACTAATTACATTCCATTATACTTCTCGTTCTCATGTATCCAGACTGTTGGTCTTAAAAAAAAAAGTTAATAGCCGAAGGATAACTCCATTTCGGTTTTATGTTTTAGGAATCAGGCCAGTACCTTTCAACTGATTCTAAAAAACATCCTAAATGCTGTCAAGTGTGTTAGTTTCCTTACAAACATGAAACCTTCTGTAAACCTCATGTGAATAACCTATGTTTATAGATGTCAATACAAACATATTTCAACCGAACATGCATCAAAACAATCCAGCAACTAATTAGTCCATATTTCAACAGGGGAAAAAAGTAGGATTGAGATCTTGCGTTGAAAATCCCTAACAAATTGAACAGTCATCATACTAAGCAAATTCTAAAGAAGTACACACAAATCAGAAATTACACATGCAGGCAATGCCTTGGATGTGGTGTCACATGATATAGTTTCACAATTGAGGTGTCCGAGCTTGATACTTCATAGATTATATTGCCATTCATCAGAACTTTTGGATTTGAAGTGTTATTAGATAAGGATCCTAATATGTTAGATTGTCGACATGCCAAAAGACTCGAACTCAAGATGTCTATGGTTAATCTTGTTCTCGAAGACGGATTTATGTCCCTTCAAGTTCACTCACAAAGTGGTTTCTTTAATTGTCACGTATGTCAAAATCTGCTGTGATGTAGTTATTCATTCAGAAGATTGTGCACTAAAAGTCCTTATAGAGAAGGCAATCCTCGTCTTGTCCTCATTGAGCAAATTAAATTTGGTTAATTGATATATTCTAGTTTTCAAGTAAGGATTCAATCATCCATGACATTTCTTTCCATATTATTGTCAGTTTATAATCACCAGTTTAGAAATTTCTACATGTTCCTCTGCCGATGTTCTTATATGTGTGTCCATATCCGTGTTTTTAGGAAATTGCATGGAAACCATAAATAAGAAAGAACAAAATCATATTTTTACCACATTCAACCTCTTACTCAAGGATGAATAGAGCCCAAGGCCAAATAATATCTGAAGGGTGTTGCCAGAGGAACAAAGTGACATCCTACGGAAACGTGCATACGACAAAAAGCACCACATGAACACACATACATACGCTTGCATGCAAAATTGAATGCATATGGCACAAGCATGCACAAGATGCACAAAAATACACATGAAAAACATCCCTCGTTTGTTTTAGTCTGAGCACTAACAAATTACTGAAGTCGACGAATTGAATGTTCACTCAAATTCTGTATAGAGGCTTATGTACTGAAATATTCCAATATGAAATGCGTCAAGCTACCAGGAATGCTCTTATGGGACCAGTGGTTCAAGCGTCCATATGTCCACAAGCATCTGGCACCAAAACTCCGTTTTCATATGATATACACCGTGGTACCATAAATCCTCCTCACGGCAAACAGGTGCCAGATATCCATAAGTCCAGTGGTTTCAGAAACAGGAAAATTCCGGAGTTCAAAGCATGCCATACTATGTTTTCTTTGTACATACAACTTCTACATGTCCAAAATTGTAACCAATTAATTACAATACAAAATTGATTCAGTCCTCAACATTATTGTGTGTAATGAAGCCGAACGATACTATCTTTTTACTTGCTGAAGTAATAAGAGAGGAAACAGAACTAAATTTTGTTAGTCAAGGTTCAAACTTGTGCATCCTCCATACACCTCCAACCAAATCCCACCCACCCAAAAGAAAAGAAAACATCGCTAAAACGTGCAATGGCTAACTTTGCTTTTCTTGTCAAGGCAAAATATGGTATCCATATATCATCTTTGTATGAGGCTAGGTTACTCGGACACGGGGTTTTGGGTGCCATGTCCGTGTCCAGCACGTGCCAAACACGGATCTCCACAGGCGTCATGGACACGTGTGTGGTTCAAAGCAAAATTCGATTTCCCCATTACTTATACCCTAAACTAGTTTTTTTGGTAATCAGATTCAAAATCAATCGGTTTTTTGAACCCGAAAACTGACACCCATTACTTAAATATTTTAAAAAATACCCATTTTATTATCCCGCGCAATCAAAACTAAACTTTTGTTGTTAAACATTATTATTAGTTTTATTTTAACTTGATTCTTAATTGTTATAAATAATAGAAAGAAACATACAAATGTCATAGAAAGAAACATACAAATGTTATATGTATTTTAATTCAATATTTGATCTAATGTATATTTTACACGCAGACACACACGCACGTGCGCGTGCACGCACATATAGCCATGTCCTCATATCTTAGATTTTACAAATTTGTCCATGTCTGTACCCGTGGGTGTCCGCACTCGTGTCCGTGCTACCTAGATATGAGGTATGGAATGTCATTCGATTGGTCTAAAGTGTCTAGGAGTTTAAATTGAAAATTTTCATAGGTCTGAAAGAAGATAGAAACATCAAGATCTCATCGGTGTCACATGCAGCATTTATAGAAGGATTAAGGATATAACACGAATTTGTGTTTATGTATCTAACTACATAATGATGCTTCCTTTAATGCCAAAGCAATTGAAATTACAGAGTACTGTCTCATGCTTAGCCTCTTGTCGGGATGAATTGCAACTTCCGTTGCCTCTTGAACTATTTTTGTCATCCCCCAACCTTGTGGGAAGGTAAAATTCATAGTTTTTATACAACAATAACAACCACCACCTCCAAGCTTTTATCCCAAATGTTGGGGGTCGGCTACATAAATCTTATTTTTCCAATCCATTTTGTTATGGGTCATCTCCTCCGTTAAGTTAGTCTTAATCATATCCTTCTTAATTACTTCTAACCTAGTCATTCTAGGTCTACCTCTAGATCTCCTAGCCCCATTAACTCTAATATTATCACTAAAATTCGTAGTTTTATGCATCTTAAATATCACAAGGTTGAAGTTCTTAAGTTGTCATGATAATATGTATTAGTATACATGTGGCAATATTTCTTCTTTTGCTACATAATTTTCAATCATCCATTCTAGACGAAAACTTTGCATTTTCTAGTTATCGCTTCCATAGCTGGCTTAATCTCAGAATTTATATATTTTACAGGAAGATGACAGTCTGAGGAGGTGGAAGGAAAAGCTACTTGGTGATGGTTATGAGGAAATGATGGGTGAGTTGTTCTTATGCATAAGTTGCCATAACTCGTAGTCGGAGTTTGGTTGTGAGCATGATTTGTGAGGTTAATATTACTTGCAGGTCAAACAGAACCCGAAGTTACATTTTATTCGATAGGAATTGTATCAAATGACTATGAAGAGACTGTTCTACCCTTACCAATAGAAAGCGAAAGCCCTCTTCTATTTACGCTTAATGAAGGAGCAAAGTATCGTCTCAAGCTGAAATTCAGAGTCCAACACAACATTGTCTCTGGTTTAACCTACATGAATACTGTATGGAAAGGCAGCCGTAAAAGTAAGTTATCTTTCAATTCTCCTTGAATTAGCAAAACCAAATTGAAAATTTAAGAAAGAAACATTATGTTATATGAAGAAAGAAACATTATGTTATATGTAATCATCTTTGTTCTAGTACAAGTACACAACTTTGCTTTGTACATGCATGCGTGCAAATACTTACAAACTTATCTTTCATCTGAAGTGCGTCAATTTAATATAGCGTAATTTTCACCTATACCCCTAAATTATGGGTATTTGCAAAAATACCCCCCAAATCTTAGTATTTGCAAAACTACCCCTCAAATCATCAACTTTGTGAAAAAATACCCCTGAAATCAATAAATCACCATTTTGGTGCTAGAAATTTGATTGATAAATTTTGCATTGTGATTACCAATTAACTTACCAAAATTGATGATTAATTGCTTTGAGGGTAATTTTTTTCCAAAATTGATAATTTGAAGGGTAGTTTTGCAAATATTCAGAATTGGAGGGAACTTTTGCAAATACCCATGATTTAAGGGGTAAATATGCAAATAACCTTTTAATATAATGGAAGCACGTGTTTATTTGAAATATACTTGGAATAAAATAGTGAATAATGTTTCAACACATTTACATTTTCAGTCAAACGATAAACTGCATTAAATTCAGGTATGACTGTACCCTAATATGTACTTATTTTTCTATAACCACATACCAGGGAAAATTATTTAGTCGAATTCATCTATGCATGTTTACGCACCCGCTTATATATATATATATATATATATATATATATATATATATATATATATTCCTGTGTATAATATACCATTTAGTTCTTAATGTCACTTTCTTCTTTTCTTATTTCCTTTTCTCTTTTACCTTTCGTCCCTTTGGTGAGACTGAAGATTTTGCCCATATCATCTTCTTTTTCCAGCCTGTTTTGGGCCAGAACCTGAGATTTGTATTATTAAAAAATGCTTAAGGCACACTGTTGATAGTATAAGAACTTGTTAAGAAAGTCTAAATATTAATAGGTGACATTTTCATGTGTCATGTAGGTATATTCATGGAAACAAATAAATGAGGAGACACAAATCACTGCAGAAATATTACTTAGCCGCATATAATTAGTGAATGGGTAGTACCAAATTGACCTACCAAGCTATTATAACTATTCCCCTACACTAGCTACCGACATCTATATTTTCTTCCAAATCAAAGAAATTGGCAAAGAAAAAGCAAAAATAGGTAGGTAATTCCTCTTTTCGAATATGCCAATGATATTCTCTGTTACAGTCTTGATCTATTAAAACTAAAATTATCTGATATTGTTACCGGCTGATGCCTTATGAAAAGGGTGGAAATGGTAGAACTCCCTATATTGCACAAGAGCCTCTATGCCGGTATTTAATGTATGTATATTTTGCCATCATGCTAGGCAGGAAGCACTGATTGATGATTTACTTCATTTTGGACCCTACAAATATTTAGGAAATGCAAGAAAACATGACTAGTATCACTGTTTATATCTCACTATTTGGTAAATAAGTGAAAGGACACATGCCAGATCTGATCCATGTTGCTTCCATCCTTCTTCAGGGTTTAGACAACTCTAATTCTGCCATTTCATGCATGTTGCTTCAGCACTCATTTTTTTTTTAAATGGTACTTTCTGTCCTTCGGATGCCTGTAGATTCTAGCAGTAGTGATCAAATTATAGTTTCCCATAAGCTAGTTTTGAGTATCTTATAATGACTATAATTATCTTGCATGTCAGTAAATCAGGCTAAAGGAATGCTGGGTACTTTTGCTCCTAGCCGAAACCCCTACGAGGAGTTGCTGGAGGCAGAATCTACCCCATCAGGCCTATTTGCCCGTGGCATCTACTCTGCAAAACTTCAGGTCTAAAGAATTACTATCACAGCAGTCCTCATTCCTCCCTCACAAACTCTTAGCGATATTATTATTATTATTATTATTATTATTATTATTATTATTATTATTATTTATTTTATTTATTATTATTATTATTATTATTATTTTGCAGTTCAAAGATGATGACAATCACAGCTACCTGGACCTCAACTATTCATTTGAAATCAAGAAGCACTAAGCAAAAGAACCGTCATGACTTTGAGACAATATAATTTGATTTCAAAGCTATGAGCTTTGCATTGCTAAAATGCTAGTTTTACATTCAAAATGCAAACAGATACAAAATGTGCATTGGATTGAAAAGCTTAGAGAAACAATACAGTGATTTCATCATTTCTTGCGGAGATCGATACCAGCCTTCTTGGCTACGGCATCGAGCCCATTCTTCTCGATGGTCTTGAGGGCTTTCGTTGAGAGACGGAGCTTGAGGTACCGCTTGCCTGCCTCCCACCAAACCCTCTTGTACTGCAAGTTCACAAACTGGAGCTTCTTTGTCTTGTGGTTGGAGAACGAGACCTTGTTAGCCCTGTTAGCCTTCTTCCCCGTGAAGGGGCATATTCTACCTGCAAAATGAGGTTAAACATCTGACATTTTAGTAAAATTTAGAACTTTGAGGTGAAAGATTCAAAGGATAGATTCCTTAAATCTTTCACATTTCCAAATTAGCCCTCCAACTTGCGGAAATCATGATTTAGTCTCTCCATTCACATAATTTACTTCAAATTAGTGCCCATGGTATAGAACCGTGTAAATTAGGAGGTATATTTCATTAAACTTTAACTTTTTTTTACTATATCTCCACTCATAACACTTATCTCAAGTTCAATGCGAATAGGTTGCTTCAAATTAGTCCGTGTGGCAAAAACAATGTGTGAGTTGAGACAAATATGTCACTGAACTTTAACTTCTTTGAATTGATTTCCAGCCACAAACCCCATCCTTTACGTCTAATCACTAATCCAACCAAGGGTTAATAAATTGAACCATAAATCAAAGGAGAAGATACCAGTTGCAGTGGATTCAGGGACTAATTTAGAAAGCATGAAAGATTCTAGAAACCAAAGTTTGGGACTTACGAGCAACAATGGGGGGGTTGGCAGTGGCGATTCTAGGGTTTGAGAGCTGGGTCGAGGGGGAGCTGCTGATCCTGAGGCCGGAGAGCTCTGAGGTGGCGAATCCGACGGCGGCGCCCGTGGAAAACCTCAAGGATTGGGGGGGAGGAGAAACCCTAACCCCAGGGGATTTGCTGAAGCTGAGGAGAGTCGATTGGCCTACTGAAGCCACCGCTGTCGCCATTGAGTTTCTTCTGTGAGCTTCGCTGGAAATGAAAGAGAGCCCCTGAAATGAACAGATAAGGAGACGGAAAAAAAAAAAGATAAAGCAGAGTCTTATTGGGTCGGATCCAGATCCGACCCGAAAATCAAGACCATTAGACTTGAATGTTAAAAAAAAAGGCTAAATAAATAATATGGAAAGAGGATCGGCAAAAAAACCATTAACTTTGGACAATTATCAGATAACCACCCAATAATTTTTAAAATATCAGAAAATCTCCCTTTAAGTTTGTTGGGAAACCACTTTTTTAACTTTAAGATTTCGTTCAAAAACATGGGATCCTACATGGGACATGTGAGGTGTCGGCTCCATGTCCCATGATACACTATTCATGAACAGTATATCATGAACAGTGCATCATAGGATATAGGGCTGACACCTCACTTGTCTCATGTAGAGTCCACGTTTTTGGGTCTCTACAGCATTTTTCTTAGAAAATATCCCCCAACACCATTAACCGCAACTTCCCCATAGATGGATGTGAGGGAATATTTTCCTTTGAAAATTGCGGTTGGGGAAAGGGCCCTGAAACAATGAGCAACACGGAGATAGAAAAAAACAATGCGTTGGTCCTTAATTGGGCCGACTGAGATCTGATCCCGAAAAAAATCAAAGTGAGATCTGATTTGGAAAAGGTCAAAAATGTAAAATGCAACCGAAGTAAATAAAAAGTTGGAAATGTTTGCACAAACTATGCAGATAGTTCAACTTCTCGTGTCACAGCCTTGGCCAATGAGCCCGTTAGCGCCATGAAAGCCGTAGGAGCTATTAAGTGCAGGGCGATGTTTAGCTCAAACCACTATCAAACTTGACTAGTTCATGCTACATTTTGAGTCTTTAGGCTTATCTATTTAAGTCATTCAAACTTCTAATACTTTCCTTATGTGTCATTAATATTGGGGGCACTACAATCACCCTACCTTAGACGTCATCGTCGCGACATGACAATTAGTGCGGCCCAATATCACCACTAGACGGTGTGGACTATAGTGGTGCCTCCTACAAGCTCTAGAGGTGGCCCCCACTGTACTTACGCAATGAAGAACTTAGCCACACGTCACTTAACCCCACATTTCCGATTGGTTAACTGCCCTAATACCATTTACCCTCACTCAGTAGGTCCCGCAACGTACATCATGCCAACAAGCTAGCGAGCCCGAGGCATGACATATCATCTCGGCGTATTCAATCACATCGTACTCTACTTGATGAACAAGCCCTCTTTTCCACTTTCTTAATAGTACTTAACAAGCTAATTCCATCCTCGACCCCCCTCCCCCCCCCCCCCCCCCCTCCCCCAGGTACGAGAACTATACTTATTTTACATACAAAACCTTCCATTACCGTATTTATTGTTCGTAAATCACTAAGTTGAGCTTTAGAGGGGCTTCAGTCGAAACCCCAACAAGGGTCTCATGATGTGTTTGCTTGATACCACGGTTGATACCACAGGCCACCGGACCATTGGAGCCTGAAATCCACAACAGTTGTTAAAACCGACTCCTACCTGAGAAGCCTCTCATTCCCTACACCATGAACAATACATCTACCATCATCATCCATATCAATCCATCCGAGATCATTCATCCATCCGAGATCATCCATATCAATCCATCCGGGTTCTGTTGTCTGAATGTTGCCACGTCAAATGACAAAGATACATGGTTCACATTGAATTTCTTGTATATTGTGAACGATAAGAAATTTCATTATGACGTGGGTGCAATATGTTGATCTAAGATCCTCCAACACACTAGCTAGCTTCTAAGAGAAAGATAAAACAGATTGAGTACAAGCGTGTTCGTGTAATAGATTCAATACTAAGAGATATAAGGGGAAAATATTTGTTAATCTTCATGGACATCTACATAGCACTAAACAGAAAGATGTCAGTCCTATAAAATTGGATCGTCATTGAAATCAATATTCACATTCTGATAACACTTGAACCCAACAGCAATTGAACAAATAAGTGAGGGTTGAACCAGTTCACTAGTAAAAATCATACGGCTGCGTGATTCAAGACTCAATTTCCAAGGCTATCGCCTGAGCAGCAAAGAATGACCATTTCTGATTAAAATATATATATATTTATTTTAAAATAGAGCACACTGTTCCATAAGGGAACTTCTTTACGCTGCAGGGTTGTTTTGTTCAATTTCTATAAAAAAAAGGAAAAAGACAAGTGCTTAAAATTTAATTTCCTTGTATTTTTATAAATTTTGTAGGAAAAATTAATAGAACTTAAAGAATACCATAATTCTTATTTTATTTCTTTGTTTGGTTCAAAATATGAAATAATTCTTAACTTTATAGAAACTATATTGTTTTCTTTTTCTTTTATTTAGTTGGATATCACTTTATATAAAATAGATTAGTAACAATACCCATGAAAAATCACATGAGGAATGGTACTGGTGTACTTAATTATTTTTTTAATATAGTGTCAAATTTCTATGCAATTTCCTCTCGTTTAGAAAGAAAGTTGATTTCCATAAAATAACTCACTTTTCCTTACTTTATAGAAAACATTTCTATAAATTTTTGTAAACCAAACTTAATTTACGGAAATCTACAAAAATCTATTATTTACAAAAATGCTATTGTCGGGTGTTTTGTCAAAACTTTTCTATAAAATGGGTCAACCTAACACCCCCTACAAGTACATGTTATACATGCATAAGTTTCTACTTCACACATACTCAGTTTGAGTGATACATGTACAACAAAATGATTTTCGCTCTTTGTGTGAGGAACCAGCAAGTCATAACAAACCGATGGACAATGGACTCGAACGGCACTGTAGCAGTTTGTGGATGTGGCTCTTTTCTGCATGAAACTGATAGATCAGTTCACCCGACTTCTTGATTCCTCCAGAAAAAATTCATGCCAAGAACAATGATAGTCTACGATTAGCAATAAATGGCTCTTCCAGTTTGCTGAAAGTTTATGAAGTTGGCAGATGACAAGTTGAAAATTTTCCCAATGTATCAATCAATAGTACAATCAATTTGTTGGCTCCAATTTCCAATAACCTACGGCAAGCGAAGGACATAATAACCGTACAGGCAACGGAGGGCATAACATATTTTCCATGAAAATGAAGAAGCAAAAAAGAAACTAACTCACACTAAAGATAGTGTAGGAGGAGGTCAGCAGAAGAACCTTTCAATCTGCAGCTCTGACCCAGATGAACATCCCCAAAATTGTACCTAAATAGCAGTGCACAACATGAATCATCTTTTTTCCCCCTTCTTATTATTCTCATAAAACTGAAACTTTAAAAGACAATAGAAGAAAACCTGTATTCACAATACTCAGGCCAGGCACACCGAGCCTTCCCATAATCCCAGTAACAGTCTTCATCCCTCAAAGGACCCCGTTTGGCTGTTAATTCACATTTGTAGCAGTGTTAAACTTCATAAACAAAAGGTATCACGAATAGAAATTCTAAGAGTTGCAATGTAAATTTACTTTCCTTTAGTTACAAATTTTGATCTTGCATCAGGATGGATGTCATGCCACATTTGAAGCCACAATTCCCGCATTAATACTGGAGATCTAACAATGTTCCTGTGGTTTGCTGTAGGACAGGAAAGAAATACCATATGTATATATTGTTATCAGAATTTAGAAATAGATAAACAAACTTCAGAAAGTTAAATACGAAGACAAACAGTTAATACTTGTAACTGTTAAATCGCTACCGAATGGCCAAATTTTAGTAAAGATAGAGCATGTTAATGAAAGTTCATCCCTATACTGTCCTTCACATTTAAGCTGAAAATTACAAAGTTATGACTGAAATGGTTTTTTTTTCCTAGAAACCACCTTTAAAATATGGTCATTCTATAGAAACCACCATTGGTTGTCAATTTATATGTGAATCACTTTCAAATGGCTTTTTTTGCTGCAATCAACCAAATGGACTCACTTTCAAGTTCAGTTTTGCTGTAATAATTAGTTACTAATCAGCAGTATATTAGAGAAATGATCCTTAATTGAGATTTGGTGAGGTTTATTATCAAAAAAACTTAACTAAAAAGTGGGGCCAGCCGGCCAGGTGCGATTGCAACAACAACAACAACCACCACCACCACCTTTAAAGCTGGTTTATGTATAAATTAGCAATAAAAGGTGGTTTCTATAGATGACCTTATTTTAGAGGTGGGCAGAAAATAAAGTGAGATGTTGTGAGTTGTAACACTAAAGGAAATAGCCCTCACCAACCTTAATATAGACGAAGAAAAGGAGTATCTAACATTAGGTTCATGGATGTATCTGATGCAGTTGTTGTTCCATTCAATAATCATTTTGCTTGTGTTTCAGAGATCTGATAGCTTACGTCATCTTTTAAACCAGACATTCCAGGTACTATGCTTTACCATATACCACCATGCTCGTAAGCTTACATTCCTTACTAAAAAAAATCCCACTCTTATCTCCATATGAAATAGATAAACACGGTCCAAAGGATCGTGGGGAAGCTCCATCAAAAAAAAAAGGAAAGGAACTAGATAAGCATAAAACCAGCAAAACCAACTGACGTGCAATAATTCGCTAACTAACAATTCTTTCCTGCAACTTTTAAAGGAAGCAGTACATAGTAATGGAAGCATCATATCATGAAGACTTGTGTTCCAAAGACATGAGAACTTGTGGACAGGAGTAACCAACAAGCTGCTAAAAATATCTCTGATTTGCAAGAAGTCGTACAGAGTATGTTCAAAGTTCAAATTTAGAATCGAAAAATTTATTCATGAGTTCAAAAAATCGATGTAGGCTAGCCCATATACCTTTATCTAGTTCCCATACTGCTGTCCTCCTTCCTGGTATACTCTCAGAATCTTCATAGTAAGTCATATACTTAACCCGGGGAGCTCTTGTCATGTTTGGAACTATATCTTCTCCTTGAATGTGCTCCACGTTTAGGTGTACTTGTACATCAGATCCATCATGCTCTGCCTGCATTATCATAACAAAAATACCACAATAATCTTCATGATAACATAGCATTGGAAATCACATAAGAATATTTTTATAGAAACTAATAGGTTGCATCACTTGAGGCATTCTTCTGATATTAAAACTTCACTTACAGTAGAAATAGCATGCAGTTGATAAACACGTAAAATATGCATTATCTTAGTGTGTTTCAAGCA
>BQKN01064947.1:419407-453224 GCA_022839385.1 Asparagus kiusianus | reverse complement strand
AAGCATCTCAGCTTTGATAAATCTCTACTCACACAGTTACCAATTATTTAATTTTACTGTATCTTGCGAGCAGTTCTAAGGGTCAATATTTATATTCATTTTGTGGGGCTGCCTTCGCTTAGCTTGTTAAACATGTATTCTTTTTTACCATCAGCAAGAACTTGTTTCAGTGCTTATCATAAGAAATTCGAACAACTGCTCCAAATACAGTATCAGGAAGTACAGCTTGCAGAACTTCAATATCCACAGTCTTATTAGCTAAATAGCAATTGGCACATACAATTCGCCCAGTTGCTTATCGTGGATTTTCATAACCTTGCTGCACAAAAATGGGATACGCATTTGAATTAGATGTTCGAGTTATTACATATAAAATGAATAAAATCCCATAACTCCAATTAGGGATTTGTTGGGCCCCTTAGGTACTATTGTACCTAAAATAATGAACTTCTGTTCATCTTACCATTTAATAACTCATAATCAGATCTTGATGAACTTACATTCTGCAGGTCGCCTCAATTGCTACTTGCTTTCTCTGATGTACTTTTTCAAGACGTTTTTCATACTCCTATGGTATTTACCATTGAACCCTTGCATGCTACAATATACATAGTGCAGTTCTGTCCATACTTCTACTGCATTTTACCTTAGCATTATTAAAACTAAGTATCTGCTTCATGTATAATGTTAGATTTAATGTTTTAGCTATCGGGTCAGTGGCTATGGATCCATCTTCCTTACTATCTGGTTGTATTCCTATATACCACTCTCCTCTAATCAATAATACTTTATCTGAGTATTTCATAACACATAATAACCTCCTTTTTCTTGTTGATGGTATAACATACTTTCTTACGCTAAGCGCCCTTATATGACAGGACTGGAGCATACTTACACTTCATGGCAACAGGAAAGAGAACAGCTAGAAGGACAAGTAGATACCTGTGGAGCTCTTGTTACGTTCACTTTGGATCCAAGCCAGGTTTTACACCAGGAAAGAGAATTATATGCCACCTGCCAGATAGCAATTCACTGGCATTAGTGGATGCCTATGCATTCTAAGATATAAAATGTCAGAAAACATCTTATATTAAAATAAAAAAAATCTTTATACAAGAAGGTATACATTAGTTATCACATACAGTTGTATCCCCACTGGCAGCACCCGGGTTTCCGCTAATTGAATTACCAGATCTGCTAGGACATATATAGAGCTTTCAGAAACTTGATCATAAACGTACTCGATAACTAAGAATTATCTTGAACAACTTTAAATCGTTATGACCCATGTTTTTTGTTATACTCAAAGTAAGACTATGGTAACACTAACAGGGGGAAAAAACAAAAGTCTGCCATATACAATGAAAATTGAACAGTACAAATGGTACCAAATTTTCTTTCCCCTGTGGAATGTTTGGCAGACCTTTTGCTAATAGGCACTATAGTACAAATGACCTCATCTAATTTGTAACTCAAACTATGAAAATAACGTTTTAAGTTTTTTATGCCTATACTTCAAAGTCTCCAATTACATATACCCCAACTCAATAACACTTACAACCCCAAGAAATGGTCATTGACCAGAGAGGCATGCACAACATGGTCAACCACAAGAAAAGGGGTACACGTAATGCACGTGCACACAAACACATAATGAGAAAGAGAGAGGGGTGATGGCTTGCCTTGTAAATAAGGTTCCTTCATACTCATAAACGACATCAGTTATGATCCAGTTGTCAGGATATGGCTTGCCACTAGGTGCAAAATAGTAACCAACCTGTTTCACCACGAATTAGAAGTATCATTAATAGCAAACTAATATTTTAGTGTTAGATAACTTCAAAAGAAGTTGTTAAAAAAGGCCCAACAGTGTGCATGAACAGGCAATATAGATGTCAAGTCAAGAATGTTTGAAAGGGAATGATGCGAAACGGGGTAGGAGGTCTATCAGAATCAGCAATCTAATTTGAACAACGCACCGTTTCGCCAAAATTCATAATATTTGGTAGGAAATTAATTTAAAAACAATTAATGTGACAGATGGATTTTAATAAGATTTGCATCGACAATTATGAACAATTCCAATCTCGATCAATTTAATTGTAATATTCATTATCATTGCATAAGTTTTACAATCAATATCAAGTTTTAACAATCACATGTTCAGTTACTCTCAACTCATAATTATACTTTAAGCAGTAAATATATGATAAGAGTTTAGAGGTAATATACTCATGCAATTAACTAACAAAATAAGATCGACAGAAAAATAAAGAGGAACGAAAGAAACAAAACCTTCGTCGGTCTGAACAAACTCAACGTGAGAGACCTCTGGAGGTGGTGCAATGACAACGGTGAACTGAATGACGATGATGAGGCGGAGATCCGATGACGACGAGTGCGACGGTGTTGAACTGATGACGACGCGGCGACGGGATGAGGGCGGTGCGATGTCCCACGGGTAGTCGTCGGATCGATACAGGTGGCGAGCGTTAGGACGAGGCTGACAGTGGCGTCAAGACGTAATAAACGGCGGCTCGAAGAGTGGAGGAGGACGGAGGGAATTCAACGACTATTGAGGTGGTTCCAACGGTTGCTCGAAGGTAAGGAGAGCAGAGAGATCGGTAGCTTGTGGAAGAAAAGGGGTGGGGGCAGCGAGGCTGTGAGATGAACAGATGAACGGGAGAAGAAATGTTTGACAGCTAGAAGAAGAGGAACATGTATTGGCCTAGGGTTTCACACCCGAGGCCTAAGTTTCACACCCAAATTAAGCCAACTCAAATTTTATTTCAATTTTCAATAATTCATTGATTTTCAATAGTCTCATACAACTTTATTTATAAAAAAAAACTACGTGCACATAACGTGCAATAAAAATAGAAACAAACAACAATCTCTCAAATCACTCAACTAAAATTAAACTAAAATTCAAATTTCAAATTTCAAATTTCAAATTTCAAATTTTAAATTTTAAAATTCAAAATTCAAAATTCAAAAATATATCAACTAATAAAATATTGCCATTTTTTATCCTCATTATTCTCCCCAGATGGGAGAAAACTCGACTCCGTCGAGTTAGCTGCAGAAACTCATCATCTTCAATATACTCTGTCTGCATCTTAATCTGCCGTCAGTTATTTTTCTGCATCTCAAATCATTGGTTAAATTACATTGTAAATTCACTATCTAAAATATTATCAAAATTCACTGCAGCTTGGGTGAATATATAGAAGTGGGGGTAAGGTGAAAGAACTCTCAGAATTAATAGGCTAGGGTCAGGCTTATATTAGTGGACTGTCAATAACATTATAACTGTTTAATCACTCAATATTAAAAATAGAACTATGACCAAATCAATAATGTTGCCATTAATCATTTCAAGAGCTGGAAGAGTTCATAAATATCATGTAAAATCTTAAACAGCTATAAATAAACTGTATTAGACAAGTCCAAACCATCTCAATTATCATCATTAACAGTTTTAAATTATGTCCTGACTTCATATCATTCATTTTAGTTAACAATGTATTTATTCAAGTTAGATCACTGATTCCCCATTATATGATCAATACAAAATAAAAATGATGTAAATCAACTCAATTGTTCATGATGAAATGCAGACTCAAACAATATGATCAATGACAAATGTAAACTCAACGAAGTGTTCAATACGCATAACGTCCTCTATCAAATGGAATAATTAGGTGTTCCTTCGTTGATGTGCATAACAAATTTCTTGTCCTAACAATGATAGTGAGGAACATGCAAACACATGCAGGAAAGATGAGTGTTTTGGTGCACTTAACATGAGAGAAAAAGAAAATGAAAACACTCGTGCTACAGCTTGTATCCCTAATCAATATTTTCTTCCAAAATGGATCAGTATATGTGGGAGTGATTGTTAGGACAATGTATGGTGGTGGGATATCTAGTATGGTAGTTATTTTACTAGGCTCAGTTTGGTATTCAACTTCCATACATATATCATCAGGAACGTGTTGGGTATCATAATTGTCCGGGAGGACTTCGTGGGGGACATCAACAACGTTTTCAATCACGGGAGGGAGTTCAGGAGGAGTTAGCGTTTTAATTTCAGAAATAATTTTAGGGATAACATCAGTGAACTTCGTGATCATGTGGGTAGCTTGGGAAAGGGCCGGAGTGTTGTCATTACACGAAATTTTAATCAACTCCACAATTATTGGGGTAGTTTCAGAAGGTACAGAAATGTATGGTTCTTCGATTATACTACCCTGGATTTTCTTGTCAGAGTTAAATTCTGTCAAATTTAATGCATGGGTAACAGTTTCCTCAATAATAGATTTTGATTCCGTTACAGGCGGCTTATTAATTCTAACTCTGAACGGAGTTGTACAGACGGATGCAACGTGCCCATATCCTTGACAATTGTAACATTGCATTATTAGGCTAAGTTTGGAGAGAGATCTTTCTGACTTCTGGCCCTTGGGATCGACTCTAGACTGGGAATAACTAGGGCTAAATTGACTCGGAGGCTGACTAGAGGTAGTGGCACGAGAAGACTGGGAGGAATGAGTTCAAAAATTCTGACCTCTATGAGATTGGTGGAATTTGCCTTCATCTAGATCTTCAACTAAGGCATAAGCTCTCTCAAGGGTGTCTACTCCTCGAGCAAAGAGTTCGGTTTGGAGGTCACTTCTCAATCCGACTCTAAACTTTAACAAGACTTTCATTGGTGCCTCTTGCTCAATGGTGCTGCATCGAGTAAACAATTCATCAAATTGAGCAACGTACTCTTTTGCAGATTTGGTTCCCTGAGTAAGACAATGCCACTTATCTAGTAATCTATGAATAAATGATGACGGGAGACATTTTCGTTTCAGTTCGTCGGTCATTTCTCGCCAATTTGCCAAGTAAAAATTGGTGACTCACCTCTAATATGCCTTATCATTTCAAAATTAGACCAATATTGACAGGCGGTTCCGATGAGCTTCATTATGGCAAACTTGACTTTCTGGGATTCCGTCAAGGTGTACCAATCGAAGTAGCGATCCATGCTCTTCAGCCAGTCAAAGAAAGTTTCTGGATCGAGCTTACCATCAAAGGTTGGTGGATCAGGCACAAGTTGAGGTGGGGGTCGATGAACGATATACCCATGATCTTACAGTGGG
This sequence comes from Asparagus kiusianus, assembly GCA_022839385.1. Lineage (NCBI taxonomy): Eukaryota > Viridiplantae > Streptophyta > Magnoliopsida > Asparagales > Asparagaceae > Asparagus > Asparagus kiusianus. The sequence goes on along the minus strand of BQKN01064947.1, from coordinate 448,074 downwards.
TATCCATAGCCTTGACCTCGTGGCGGAGTTGTAACGCGCGCTTCTGCGAGCCTAGCAAGCCTTTCATTGGTGTCATCAAATCGTGCTGCTAGTTCACCGAATTTCTTAAGGAGTTCGGACTCTACACTGCCTGACATGCTTGACTCACTAGTTGACTCAATTTTTCTAATCGATATGGTAGACATGTGCGAGTGACAAGTACTAACAACTAAATGAGATGAATGATTTTTTATAAATTAAAAGACTCAAAAATAAAAAAAAATTCTACCCTAGAACCATGCTCTGATACCAAAATGATGCGAAACGGGGTAGGGGGTCTATCAGAATCAGTGATCTAATTTGAACGCACCGTTTCGCCAAAATTCATAATATTTGGTAGGAAATTAATTTAAAAATAATTAATGTGACAGATGAATTTTAATAAGATTTGCATCGACAATTATGAACAATTCCAATCTCGATCAATTTAATTGTAATATTCATTATCATTGCATAAGTTTTACAATCAATATCAAGTTTTAACAATCACATGTTCAGTTACTCTCAACTCATAATTATACTTTAAGCAGTGAATATATGATAAGAGTTTAAAGGTAATATACTCATGCAATTAACTAACAAAATGAGATTGACAGAAAAATAAAGAGGAACGAAAGAAACGAAACCTTCGTCGGTGTGAACAAACTCGACGTGAGAGACCTCTGGAGGTGGTGCGATGATAACGGTGAACTGAATGACGATGAAGAGGTAGAGATCCGATAACAACAAGTGCGACGGTGTTTAACTGATGACGACGCGGTGACGGGATGAGGGCGGTGCGATGTCCCACGGGTAGTCGTCGGGTCGATGCAGGTGGCAAGCGTTAGGACGAGGCCGACAACGGCGTCAAGACGTAATAAACGACGGCTCGAAGAGTGGAGGACGGAGGGAATTCAACGACTGTTGAGGTGGTTCCGACGGTTGCTCGAAGGTAAGGAGAGCAGAGAGATCGGTAGCTTGTGGAAGAGAAGGGGTAAGGGCAGCGAGACTGTGAGATGAACAGATGAACGGAAGAAGATAAATGTTTGACAGCTAGAAGAAGAGGAACATGTATTGGCCTAGGGTTTCACACCCGAGGCTTAGGTTTCACACCCAAATTAAGCCAACTCAAATTTTATTTTAATTTTTAATAATTCATTGATTTTCAATAGTCGCATACAACTTTATTTATAAAAAAAACTACGTGCACACAACGTGCAATAAAAATAGAAACAAACAACAATCCCTCAAATCACTCAACTAAAATTAAACTAAAATTCAAAATTTAAAATTCAAATTTTAAATTTTAAAATTCAAAATTCAAAAATATATCAACTAATCAAATATTGTCATTTCTTGTCCTCTTTATTCAAAATTCGAATTTTAAATTTTAAAATTCAAAATTCAAAAATATATCAACTAATCAAATATTGTCATTTCTTGTCCTCATTAGGGAAACTTCAAAAAAATTTGATATCAAGGCACAATACATTTTATAATATATTTAGTCATAGATATATATTGGCAACTATCAAGAAAATCAAATAGTCCATTGTTTGATAAAACTGATCCAGATATTTATGACAAGGTGGTGACTTAAGATGTTCAATATGACATCTTACTGGGAATGATTCTTATGCTATTGCAGTTACTGAAAGTGTATCTTAGTAATGATTTTAAACTTAGAAATGTAAAGAACCAATCACATGAAGACGGAAGTTGGTACTTGGTACAGAGGGAAAACACTTTTGAGTATGTCATCTGCATGATGTAGGATAAACGAGCATGAATAATCAACACAGGAGGTGTAGTTTCTTGGCAACAAATATAGCTATGTAAACCTTTATGATACAAGATTGAATTATTGTGTCACTTATTCCATGATTTAAAATAACCAGCTGGTTCACAAGAAGGAACAGAAACGCGAAAAACTAAATACGATAATCTCTGCACGTTGTTGATCCTGAAAGGTTGTGCGCATGTACACTTCACAATTAGCTTGTCATAAGAGCTAGGAGATTAGTTCGACTAATCCATGTTTTTATCTTCAAAACATCAGGATAAAGTGGCTCCAGATTCTATGTACAGATCAAAGTATATTATCCTTTAGTAGCATCTGTCATAGGCACACACACAATATAATGCTTAGAAGAACTGCTTCTGTGATATAAGACTTCTGTATGTTGAATTTGGGCCAAACTGATATGTCATGGTTTAAGACGGTTAATGTTGTAAGTAGAGATTTGGAGAAGAAAGAGTTATGAGATTAGGGTCTCATACTCTAGTCTATATATAGTTTCAAAAGGATACAAGTCTGGTCCTACAACCAATGTGGGACTAAACCACCACTGATCCACATTACATATTATCTCTCAACACTCCCCCTCAAGCTGGAGCATATATATCATACATGCCCAGCTTGTCACAAATAAAATCTACCCGAGTTTTCCCAAGTGGTTTTGTTAGAATGTCTGCTAACTGATGACCTGTTGATACATGTCTTGTAGTGATGATTTTATCTACAATTTTCCTTCGAACAATATGACAATCGACTGCAATATGCTTCGTCCTCTCATGAAAAACAGGATTCTCAGCAATATGGATTGCTGCTTGATTGTCACCATATAGTTTCATAGGACCTTCTAGGGAAAGACTAACTTCTGTCAACAAGTCGTGAATCCAGACCATTTCCAGTGTTACATTTACCATTGCTCTGTATTCTGATTCTGCACTAGAACGGGATACTACACTCTGCTTCTTACTCCTCCATGATACAATATTTCCTCCAACAAATATGCAATATCCCGTGGTTGATCTCCTATCAACAGGACACCCAGCCCAGTCTGCATCTGAAAATCCTGCCATCCTTGTGTGCCCTTGATCTGAGTAGAGGAGACCTTTCCCTGGATCTTTCTTTAGATATCGCAGAATTCTTAATACAGCATCCATATGAGTAGTTCTTGGTGCTGATAAAAACTGACTGACTACACTCACCGCAAATGTGATGTCTGGTCTAGTTACAGTCAAATAATTCAATTTTCCCACTAACCTTCTAAATCGTCCAACATTCTCAAGAAGCTCCCCCTGATCTGGTAACAACTTAACATTTACATCCATTGGAGAATCAATGCTTCTACATCCTAACATACCAGCTTCTGAAAGCATATCGAGCACATATTTTCTCTGTGACAAATGAACACCCTTCTTTGACTTGGCCACCTCTATATCTAGAAAATACTTGAGAGACCCTAGATCCTTAGTCTGGAAGTGTTCATATAGATGTTTCTTCAAACCGCTAATCCCAACTGTATCATCCCCTATGATGACAATATCATTTACATATACAACGAGCAGGATTCGCTTGCCATTATTTAGTTGCCAGAAGACAGAATGATCTTTCTCTGATCTTCTGAGACCAAAGTCTTGGACAGCAGATGCAAAGCGATAGAACCAGGCATGCGGAGATTGTTTTAGGCCATATAAAGACTTCTTTAACTTGCAGACCTTCAGAGACTCCCCTGAGCAACAAAGCCTGGTGGTTGCTCCATGTAAACTTCTTCATCAAGAAAACCATTAAGAAATGCATTCTTAATATCAAGCTGATGTAGAGGCCAGTGATAGGTAGTAGCAATAGAAATGAGAAGACGAACTGAAGTCATCTTAGCAACAGGAGAGAACGTATCCAAATAATCAAGACCATAGACTTGAGAGAAACCCTTTGCAACCAAACGTGCCTTCAAGCGTGCCAGAGTTCCATCAGGATTGAGTTTAACAGTATAAACCCATTTGCAGCCAACTGCCTTTTTGCCTGGCGGAAGAGATACCAAATCCCAAGTATCATTTTGCTCCAAAGCAGTCATTTCATCCTTCATAGCTTGAACCCAACCTGGTATAGATAGAGCTTCGGACACATTCTTGGAAACCAAATGTGAGTCCAATGAAGAGAAAGGATTTAAAGGAAGAGGAAAGATGAGAGTAAGAAACAAAATTGGAGAGGGGATGTTAAGTACAAGTTCTTTTACCTTTACGCAGTGCAATAGGAAGATCATCAGAACCTGCAGATAAGGGTACAGTAGCACTTGAAACAGGATTTGGTGTTGAGGTAGACGGAGGCATAAGAGCAGAAGCAGGACGACGTGTATAAACCTGGAGAGGTCCCTGAAGGCGCTGTGGATCTTTACCAGTACCATTGTCAGCCAAAGAGTCAACCTGCTTAAGGAAAGTTTCTTGAAGGGTCAAATAGTCATAAGAGTTCGAGTGGCTGGGAGAGACAGATGAAGAGTGGCCAGCTTGATGTTCAAAAAATGTAAAATCAGCAGATAAAATATATCTTTGGAGGGACGGACAGAAACACCGGTAGCCTTTCTGGGTACGAGAATATCCAAGGAAGATACCTTTATGGGACCAAGGGTCAAGTTTAGATTTGTGAGAATTAAAATTATGGACAAAGCACAAAGACCCAAAAAATTTTGGAGGTAAATGAAACAGAGGATTGTTAGGATACAACAGGGTGTACGGAATATTGTGTTGAAGGACAGAAGACGGCATTCGGTTAATTAAGTAACAGGCAGTAAGGATAGCATCACCCCAAAATTCTTTAGGTACCTGTCTATAAAATAATAAAGTCCAAGCAATGTCTAGGAGATGTCGATTTTTTCTTTCAGCCACTCCATTTTGTTGACGAGTGTAAACACATGATGACTGATGCAAAATACCAGATTGAGCAAGGAAGTTAGCAAAATTTGTTTCTAAATACTCCTTTGCATTATGAGACCTCAAAACTTTTATTGTGGATTTGAACTAATTTTGTATTTCTGATAAAAATATTTTAAAGGTTGAGAACACATCAGAACGAGATTTCAACAAATATATCCAAGTGACCTGTGAATAATCATCCACAAAACTAACAAAATACTTGAATCCTAATTTTGAAATAATGGGACAAGGTCCCCATACATCTGAATGAACTAAATCAAATGGCTGAATTGCTCTGTTATTGACCCGACTAGGATAAGACACGCGATGGTGCTTTCCTAACTGACATGACTCACAATCTAGGGAGGAAAGAGAACCTAAAGAGGGAACAAGAAGTTTTAACACAGATAGAGAAGGGTGACCTAACCGACAGTGGTACTCAAAAGCTGAAACAATACTGATGCAGGCCACACATGCTCGGATGCCAACTCTAGCTCATACAGGTCATTGCGTTCACGTCCTGTGCCAATCGTCTTCCTCGTCACCAGATCCTGAAATATACAATAGGAAGGAAAGAATGTTACTGTACAATTGAGAAGCTTAGTAATCTTACTAACAGATAAAAGATTGTACGAAAAATCAGGCAGATAAAAGACAGAGGATAGGGGAAGGGAAGGAGTGGTGAGTACATTGCCAGTACCCCGAATAGGTTTCCGAGACCCATCAGCTAGGACAACAGAGTTAGAAGTAGGAGAAAAAGAAGACAGAATACCTCGGTTCCCAGTCATATGATCAGTAGCTCCGGAATCTATAACCCAGGTTAGAGTGGAAGACGAAGTAAGAAAAGCTGTAGGAGTACCTGCTTGGGCAAGAGTAGCAGTGGAAGAAGGTGACACAGTCTGTGTATGCTGATACCGCTGGAAAAGCTGGAACTGTTCAAACTGACGACGTAACTGCTCATCCATGAATGGAGACGGCGGCTGAGAATGACTATCCTGAGGAATATCCTGAGAGACCAGAAATGCCTCCTTTCCTTTCTTCTTTGGACAGTTAAACTTCATGTGACCCGGCTCATGACAATAGTGACAGTAGATAACAGAGTCATCACCAGGGCTACCTCGAGATGGACCACCACGACCACCTCTGTGTCCACCACGACTAGTAGAACGACCTCCATTGAACCCACCACGACCATCAGAACCACTACGGCTACGGCCACGTCCACTAGAATAGCCTCCCCGACCAGTAGACTGCCAATTCTGAGTAGCAAGGGCAGAATGGTCCTGACTAGCTGTAGAAGTTGCAGAGGATGGTGCAGAAATAGCATTCTTCAGAAAATGATACGTCTCAGCAAGGGAACTGACAGCGGAACTTCCCATGATTTGTGGACGGGCTGTGGAATAAGCAGGATCAAGAGTGCCCAAATAGGTGAGAACCATCAAGCGATTCCATTGACTCTGCATCTGCTTGATATCCCCAGTAATGGGGAATATTTGGCGAAGCTCCTCAGCGAGGCGATTGAACTCGCCATAGTGGTCATCCATGTTCTTGCCATCTTGTTTCTTTCTAAACAACTCCTGAATAACATCATACGCCCGGTTGACGTCACTTCGACCACCATATAGATCGGCTAGAAAGGCCCAAAGTTCCTTCACAGTAAGACAGTGAAGAACGAGATCCTGGATCTTGGGTTCCATAGAAGTCAAGAGTTGATGTAGAAGAACATTGTCATCAAGAGTCCAGGAGTCAGATATCGAAATAGGAGGATCCGCCAACAAGTGACTAGTCTTTCCACGACTGGCCACATAAATTTTCACTACTCGCTTCCACTACAGGTAGTTATTGCCATCAAGTTTCCAGTCAGTGATCCGACCAGAAAATAACTCAGAAACTCTCGTCTGAATCAGAGAATCAGCGGGCTTAGTGGAATCAGAACCAGCCATCAGAAAACAGACGAAAAGAAAGGACCCTCCACAGAACAGAACAGATCAGGGAACTAAGATCAGATACAGTGACTCAGCATTAGTCCAAATAAAAGGACGGCTCAGATCAGTCCAGAGTTGAGATCGGGAGCTAGGGTTCCTGGGCGCGTCTGGATGCGATGGAGAGCTAGGGTTTGTGGGCGCAGCTGAATGTGATGGAGGCTAAGGAAGGGGTGAGGGCGGATGATTGGGAGCGTGGCGGCGGTTTGCTGGAGATGGTCTGGTGCAGCGGTCGTGACTGGATGTGGGCGAGGGCAGCGGTGGTAGCTGGAGGCGGCGAAGGCAGGTGCGGCTGAAGCGTCGAAGACGGTTTGCGGGCGGGGGCGGAGCTGAGGAGGGCGGCTGCGGGTGATCTAGGGTTTGTGGGTGTGGACAGGGCTGAGGAGGATGGATGCGAGTGCGGGCGGGGCTGAGAAGGACGGGACGGAAGAGGGTGGCTACGGGTGATCTAGGGTTTTCAGGTACGACGTTTTTTTTTTTTTTACTTGGCTCTGATACCATGTTAATGTTGTAAGTAAAGATTTGGAGAAGAAAGAGTTATGAGATTAGGGTCTCATACTCTAGTCTATATATAGTTTCAAAAGGATACAAGTCTGGTCCTACAACCAATGTGGGACTAAACCACCACTGATCCACATTACATATTATCTCTCAACAAAGACAAAGTAAGCGAACAGAACAAGTTTACAGCAAGATCAACAGTAATTTATATAGTAGAAAGAACAACTCACAATGACCATATCAAATATAGCAAAGAAATCAAAGATGAAACACGCGCATATTAAGCAACCAATAGAAATCTGACATAAATCTAGTTAAGCAGAAAAAATGAATAATCACAATTAAAGGTAAGCGAAGGATCTTGAATACTATTACTCAGCAAAACAAGAAAGTTTCTTAGATCTGAAAAGATTAGTGATACCTCAGTCTTTGAATCAATCCCATAAATACAGAAAATATTCTTTAATGGAGGTCTATCCCAAGTTGTCAGAGGATTCAACACTGGGTCACCCTGATAAAACCTGACATAAGAAAAATTAGAAAACATTCCTTTAGAAGTGAATGGACCAAAAATTATGTAACTTTTCCATGGAACAGTAAGAAATATTCATTAAAAGATTACTATAGATAAAAAAGAAACTGACATCAAGCAATACACAATATATGACCGTAGGTGTAACTAGCTATGTAAAGAAGATAATGACTCTAACAAGTTTTCATATATCCAAAAGAAAACAGATATGACAGCAAGTTCTATAGTTTCATGACTTTTATGTTCTAGGTTATTGACAATCAAACTATGGCCAGAACCTTGGCGTTATGTTTATAAATATTCTGGGACTTAAGGTTTACCTAAATTGAATGAGGGGTCTTCATTTTAATAAATGAATAGGGTTGATTCTATAAGTCTACCAGATTTTTAAGGGTCACTCTCTTCTTCTTCATATTCATGAGGTGGTGGTGGGTGTAACATATTAGACGATCAGGTTAAATCTAACTCGAAATATCATTTAATCAATAGCTAAAGAATGGAATTCTATAATGCATTCAACAGAAAACAAGAAGCAGTTCAGACACTTTTAGTGTGCAATTATATTGAAGGACATATCATATTTCACCTTTGATTTGGGTTGTTGGGGCGCCCAGGGTTGTGCGCGTGTGCCCATGCGCACGCGCTTGTGTGTTTGTGTTTGGTGCATTGCTTTAAATATTCCCGACATGGCCCGATATATCCCCGATACATCCTTTAGTAGGGTTTACCGCAACCAATATGGTCTCTAAATATCCTTTACTATTTTTTTTCTATTTTGGGCAATATATCACCGATATGGCCGATATATTAGCTAACATGTGGACCGATATATCTTTTTTTTATGGCTTGCTGCAAAACAATATACCTCGCTTGGCAATTTTTGGACGAGATATCATGATTTTCCCATTATATCAATTAACATTTTGCCCTAAAAAATCAGACGAAATGTTGCAATGTTGACTTGTACTTTTGTTTGTTTTACTTGTGATCCTAAACATATATTATTTACATTTTGTATGATTAGATTTCATTAAGTATGTTGAGATTACATTTTAGTGCATTATGCTATATATGCAAACATCCATTATGACATTCCGACATTTACCACATATCCCCAATATTTTCGCAATATCCACAATTTGATATAAACTTTGGCCATCCAATATTTCCTCGATATCCGATATTTAAAACCTTGGATTGGTGTGTGGTGTAGAGAAGGTGAAGCAGTCAGAAATTGGTGTGTATTATCATGACTGGTTAATCGGTTTTCGCCTCATGAGATTGACAAAGGGTATCGTTGGAACCTTGAGTTTGTCTTAACAGTGGAAGATAAAATGCTACACTAAAACCCTTATAGCTCAAACAGATTCCCCAAGCCATTATATTACGTATTTCCAATGCCCACTATCCAATGCCCACTATGTTAAGTATGGGAATTATACAGTGATAGTGAGAGTCTTCTGTGGGGCAGTAGAGCACTTGGTAATAGATTCTACTAGTTACAGCTTGTAACTAGAGCACCATTTTTTTTAATGTTTCACAAAGAATCGGCAAGCTAAGAAAGCAAACATCTGCAGGATAGATAGACATGAACTGTTGCCTTACAGTCTAGAACACATAAATATGGAATTTTAGCAATCCCTTGGAGAGGAATCCGTCAGCCTCCAGCTTGCAGAATGGAGGAGGAAATAATTGATCTGTATTTATTATTTATTTATCTATTTTCGGGTGAGGAATACAAAACAATTGATCTGCTAACTTTATATAAGAAAGGAGAAATATACTGTATGCAATAGCCCGTAATAGCATGTACTCAGATTCATGGAACTTATACATGGAAAATGACAATCTTACTTCTCAAGCTGATACAAAATTCTTTTGGTGTCAGGGTCATAATCCTCTATAGCTTTAAAGAAAGTACCATCTGAAACCTCCCTAGCAGAAAAAGACATCTGAATGGGTTTCCCACATTCCATATCAGAGAGAACATCTTGAGCTAGTTCATTTACAGAGGGATAGGCATCATTAACTGCAAGAAGCTGAACCATTAGGCAGTCTAGTCATAGAATGGTATATCAAACATATTGAAAAACTACAGTATCATAGAAAAGCACCTCGTAAAGAAGGAACCTCAATATTTATAATATTTGTAGGCCATCCAGAGTAATTTGACCGATACTCGATGTCATCACATTGGTGGGCATGATTGTGACTTTTCTGGCCCTCAAAGAAATGCTTCCAGTAAATATTGTTTGCTTTACAGTGTTTTGAGAATGGCGTTAACCATAAACCAGAGCCAAACGAGTTGTACATCAGTCGGGCAGTTCCCTGATGAATGGATAGTATTTAGTAAAATTTGCCAGAAGGCCTAGTGGAAGGGGGAAGTTTGAAACTACATAGCTCTACTGACACTGTTGGAGACTACTACCAGTACTTGCCTCCAAAAGTATGATTGGTTATACTCACATACCTCAAAAATTAGTTCTGTGTGAGTTTATAGGAAGTCAAGGCATGATTAACATGATTTTTTCAAGTAATAAAGTAAGAAAAGTGAGAAAAAAATCACAAAGGGCAACTGGACACATAAATTATTGCACTTGAACCACTGAGAAGATTACCAATGCATCAAGCAAAATCAAAAAAATTAAAAATATATCTACCTATACTATAATATACTAATAAAGTTAAAGCCTGGTCACATAACTACGTCACGTGGCAAATTTTCAGACCTTAAATAACCCTCTCATATCGACCAGCCAATCTCCACATCTCGAAAATATCTACTCTTTATCTTTTCAATTTCCTATGAATAGTTTATTTTTTTATTCTCTTTCCCAAAAATCCCAAAAATCTTATCTCTCCTCTTTTTTCAAAAAATCCTAATATGCATACATGATACAATGATAAAAGTACCACGTCACATACATCACACAGTTAACAATTAGTTGTATACTATGAAGCACCGGCACGCGAAACTTGACCTCGAGTCCGTGTCCAACGCATGTTGGACCCGGACACGCGTTCAACAAGCGTCGGACACGAGGTCAACGCCCCCGACACGCGTCAATGCCCCGACACGCCCCCGACTCGTTCTCGACACGGCTGGGATTCGCGAACAAAAAAGAAAAACCATAAACCCAAACCCTAATTTCTTCACTTACCAGAGTCTCGACGTCGCCACAATCCCTTCGTCTCTCTGTCTCGAGATCGGCTCGTCCTCGTCCTCGTCGGCTCGTCACTGCTAGGTCAGTCTCTCTCTCGATCTCTCGATCTCTTCGTCTCTCTCCCGATCTCTCGATCTCTTCGTCTCTCTCTCGATCTCTCGATCTCTTCGTCTCTCTCTTTGGATCTCTTCGTCGCTCTCGCTCTCTGATTCTCTTTCTCTTTCTCTCTCTAAATCCGTCTCTCTTTTTTTCTCTGAATATACATATGAAGATTTTACTGTTTTCATGTGAATTTACTGTTAATTAAATTAGGTTTCTATTTAATTAAATTAGGGTCTCTTCGACCGATCTCTTTGTCTCTCTGATCTTGTATATGTTCACACCAACCTTCGCTTACTTTCGCGAAGTTCGGAAAAGTATATGGAAGAGGAACCAAGAATGTGGGATATTGATGGAGATGCCTTCGACTCATTTCAAGGTGTCAATATTTTAGATGTTGCTGTCCTTTCTCTTGATGAGCCCACGATGGAGGCCGTTGTGTTTGAGGATGAAGGAGTTGAAGTCATAGAACGATCTTTTTGATGTTTCAACTTGAAAATTTTATTTTAAGATACGCTTTTGGTTGTAATTTTTATATTTTTGCAATGTTAGTAACTTAATATTTTGTAGTCATGGAACTAGTTGCAACTTGATCTTTATTTTCTTGTAATTTTTATATGTTTACAATGTTAGACTTGTTAGTAGCTTAGTATTTTGTGTTTGAGGATTACATTTTAGTTTGTTGTTTGAATTTTATAAATTTATCTAAATATAATAATATTATTAAAAAATCTAGCCGTGTCGTGGTGTCATATTTTTTTGGGTTTTGCCGTGTCCGTGTCCGTCTCCGTGTCATGTCCGTGTTGCCATGTCCGTGTACGTGCTTCATTGGTTGTATATATTGGCAGCACAGATGTGGATATTATTAATAATATCGGTTGAATTTAGTAGGTTTGGTAATAGGTTTGGGTCATGTTGAATATAGTTTTGACCATAAGTTTATACATTCTTTTTATTTGTATATACGCTCAACAGAGACAAGCCCCCCAAACCCTACTCATCTCTAACTTCCTCTGCTCTTATATTTAATTAAATAAACCCCAGATCAGCCCAAATCTCTTGTCCTAAAACAGTCTTGAGGTAGTGATCTCCTCTTAGTGTGTTATCTCCATCTATATCCCTCTCTCTGGCTTTCTCTCTCGATATATGCCTCGTCTCCTTGCCACCTCCTTTAGTTTTTTACTTCGTTCTCCATTTGGACCAAAGTTGAATTTCAATTCCAGTCATGGTTCATCGTGTGATTAATACTCTCTTACGAGTTTCTACACGTACAGATTGATCGACACCCAAACGCAAGAACCAGACATAAAGTCAGGGAAGAAAGCGGTCCTTCATCAACACTGAACCGAACCTATCCTCTTCTGGATACTATTGACTGTTTGATCCTCGCCATCAACAGATGTAGTGTGCTAGAATAAGCTATTCAATGAAAAATTATTTCTATGAAAAAAATCAAAAATTATTTTATAAAACTTATTTATGAAAATTTGAATTACTTAGTATTGTGTAGTAGAATTCACCAAGTATAAATCTCACTCCAAAAAGTGACACATGTCTCAATTAACAATACACCAATTCACACAGACTCCCTCACGAAGACCGACTCAGAAGACGTCCCCACACAGAACAACCGAGTCGAAAGACATCCTCACCCGACCTCTCTCGAAGAGCTAAGTCGAAAGGCATCCTCACCCGGCCTCTCTTGAAGAGCCGAGATGAAAGACACTTCTTCTCGAAGCTAGTAACGACAGCTAGTCACTATCGCAATTTGAGGTCTTTTATGACAGTTCTTCAATTATTTTCTTTACTAGATCTTTTGAAAATTCAATGTTTCTACTGGAATTGATCTAATATCAACTTTTTGGAAATAGATTTACTGCTCATCCAATGTTAACCTTCCATCTGCTGGTTCCTCCAGTGGTTTTAAAAGTGTTATACAACAGCCAAACTTCTAGCTGTTGATTCTACAGGGAAACCTTTTTGCAAATTTAGTATTATAAAGGAAAGAAGAAAGATAGCCAGCTCAAGCTAGAAGGTGTGTCCAGGTTTTATTACATTTCAAGCACAAAGATTTTGAGACACGAGAAACTCAGGATAGTATATTCAAAAGATATGAGGATAGTATATTCAGAAGATATGCGTTTAAAAATGGTATAGTCACTCATGTTTCTTTAGATTGGAAAAAGACAAATTTTTATGTCAAAATGGACCGCATTAGACAACTAAAACCAATTAGACCTAACCTGATATGTTTCATCAGTAAAGGTAGAAGGATAGCTTAGTAATGAGATGATAATATTATGAGTAAATCTAATGCTAAATGGGTTAGGCTCTTAACTAGCACACGAAATAAACATCGAATGTACTCACTAGTCACCACATGCGTATGCAGCTTTCTGCCAATATTATGAACCATTGACCTTTTCTTTCATAAATTTACGAGTTTTTGCTTTTAAACCCGAAGTTTTAGCCCGACTCATTTCTAAAACCAAGTACTTCTGTCTATACAATAAACCCAAACAACATACATGTCATGCATTGTCTGTCTTTTAGAGCCGGCTTAGTAAATAAATGGAATCAATACTCGACCTTCACAGTGACAACCTTGATTGGAAAAAAAAACACTTGCCTTTAAACCCAAAACTGACTAATACATGACACATATGATCTATATTTTGTATTTAAAGATAGTAAAACTCCAAAAATACCCCTAAGACTGTAAAAGGTTGGAAGACATTTTTGTATTGATACGAAGTGGGTATTAATAACCCAAGAATACAGATGTACAAGGAAAGTAAATCACTACAATAAGATACCTAAACCATATCAGCTATACAAGGAAAGTAATTATATACTTCCTATACAGAGAGAAATATAAAAGGAAGTTAATTATATACTTCCTATACAGAGAAAGATACAAAAGGAAAGTAAGGTGGCTGATTAATTATTCTTTACATGCCCCCGCAAGATGGAGGAACCATCAGTGACTCCAATCTTGGATCTGAACCGAAGAAAGAGTCGTTGACCCAATGGTTTAGTAAGAGTGTCAGCAACTTGATCACATCCAGAAATATGCTTGACACAAAGCCGTTGCGCAGCGACAAGCTCACGAACAAAGAAATAATCGAGCGCAAGATGCTTCATACGCGAGTGAAAAACAGGATTTTTGGCAACGAAGGTAGCACCTAAGTTATCACAGAGCAATGAGGGAGGATTTTGGAGGACAACACCAAGCTCCCGTAATAAGTTCTGAATCCATAGAACTTCTGCAGCTGCATGAGCAAGGGCTCGATATTCAGCTTCTGTAGAGGACCTAGATACAGTTTTCTGACGAGCAGACTTCCAAGAAATAACATTGGGACCAAAATAAATCACATAGGCAGTTGTGGATCTCCCCCCATCCGAGAGACCACCCCAGTCAGAGTCAGAAAAGGCTGTGAGAGTAAACGAAGCACCATAGTGTAGGAACAAACCATGAGAGAGAGTACCCTTTAGATACCGCAATAACCGTTTGACCGCTTGCCAGTGAGTTTCAGTGGGAGCATGCATGAACTGAGACAACTTATTAATGACATACGAGATATCCGGACGAGTGATGGCCAAATACTGAAGAGCACCAATGACACTACGGAACTCAGTGGAGTCAACTGTAGCCGTGCCGTCCTCAAGAGTGAGAGATTTGCCCGGAGCCATAGGTGTGGTGACCGGTTTGGCACCTGTCATGTGTTGGCGACAAAGAATATCAGAAAGATACTGTTGCTGAGACAAGAACAGCCCACCAGGTGTGGGAATGACCTCGATGCCGAGAAAGTGATTCAGCGAACCGAGATCCTTAAGGGAGAACCTATGAGACAACTGAGAGACAAACTCATCCAAAAGAATAGTATTATTCCCAGTTAATAAAATATCATCGACATAGACCAAGAAGTAGATCAAATTGCCACCCGAGCGGTAGATAAAAAGGGATGTGTCAGCCACGGACTTCTGAAAGCCATAATCAACCAGAAAATGAGATAACTCCAAATACCAAGCGCGAGGAGCTTGCTTGAGACCATAGAGGGCCTTGCGAAGCTTACAAACATAAGTGGGATAGGCCGTGTCAACATACCCTGGAGGTTGGTTCATATACACATCCTCATGCAATGTGCCGTTGAGAAAGGCGTTGTTGACATCAAGTTGGCGAATAGACCAACGACTCGACAGAGCCAGAGTAAGCACAATGCGCACTGTCACCGGTTTCATAACCGGACTAAAAGTCTCAAAGTAATCCCGCCCATACTCTTGAGAGAAACCCTTAGCCACCAGTCGGGCTTTATAGCGATCAATGGAACCATCTGAGCGGCGTTTGATCCGAAACACCCATTTGCAGCCAACCGTAGGAGCAGAAGAGCGAGGTACAAGGACCCAAGTTTGATTGGCCCGAAGGGCCTCCATTTCAGCATCCATTGTAGCACACCAGAGAGGATCACGGAGGGCCTGAGTAACTGTACTGGGCTCAATGGACACCGGAAGGGGATGAGAGGTGGTAAGATTGATCATGTGAGGATTAAAGTATTTGGGATTTGGACGACGGTCACGAGCTGATCGGACAGGAAGTTCTGTCGAGGGAGGAATATGGACTAACGGTCCAGGTGACGGAGGAGGGGGGTGAACCGTCGGTCCAGGGGACAGAGGAGGGTTATGGACCGTGGGGATAGCAGGAAGTTCTACCGAAGGAATGTTGGCGAACGGTCCAGGTGACGGAGGAGGGGTGTGAACCGGCGGTCCAGGTGATGGAGGAGGTGGGTGGACCGCTGGTTCGGCAGTGAGAGTGATGTAGGGAAAAATGTGCGGGATGAATTTGACATGACGGGAAAGATATATACGGCCAGTGACGGGATCAAGACACTTGTAAGCAAACTGAGATGTAGAATAACCAAAAAACACACATGAGGCAGATTTGGGTTGAAGTTTTTGGGAATTATACGGGCGTAGCCAAGGAAAGCATAAACACCCGAATGGTTGGAGTTTTTGGTAACGGGGTGGCTGACCAAACAGGGTTTGATAAGGAGACGAGTGACGTAATATGGGTGTAGGAAGACGGTTGATAAGGTAGACGGCTGTTTGAAACGCATAAGACCAAAATTGAATGGGAAGAGAGGCAGTGTGCAGTAATGACATGCCAGTTTCAACTATGTGACGATGACGGCGTTCAGCCGTACCATTGTGCTCTGGGGTGTGAGGGGGAGTGGTGAAGTGAGAGATTCCGCAAGCATTAAAGATGGGAATTAGCTTGCGGAACTCACCCCCGTTGTCAGAAAAAATTGACACAATATCCTGTTTGAAGTATTTTTCAACCAGTCTTTTAAACTGAGGAAATATAGTAAAGACTTCAGATTTTTGGCGCATAGGATATAGCCAGATATATTTTGTGAAAAAATCAACGAAGACAACATAATAATAAAAACCATCAATAGATTGATTTGTTGTACTCCAAACATCTGTATAAATAAGCTCTAAGGGATGAGAGCTAGTTAATGTATTTACAGAGAATGGAAGCTTGTGGCTTTTATTAATATTACACGAAGGGCAATGAAACTGATCTAACGAACGAGAAGGGACTAAACTTGTACGACTAAAAATTTGGCGCATAACTTTGTTGGACGGATGGCCAAATCGGTGATGCCAATCAGAGATGGAACCAGTCGTGGTGACATGGAGGCGGGGAACCGAGTTTGACCGTGAAAGGTAGTAAACGCCATGATTATTTTGTCCTCGAAGAAGAGGCGCCCCCGTGAGTAGATCCTTCACAAGGAACGAAGAATCAAAAAACTCAACAGAGACAGAGTTGGTTTTACACAGTTGAGAAACCGAAACAAGATTACTATGAAGACGGGGAACACAGAGGACGTTGGATAAAGACAAGGGACGGGAAGAAGTAGAGATAGTTGTCTTACCAGTATGAGATATAGGAAGGTTGGTGCCATCACCCAAGTGTACCTCATCAGGACCTCCATATTCCGTGAATGACTGAAGAGAGGCCAAGTCAGATGTGGCATGGTGAGAGGCTCCGCTGTCAAACAACCATTGACTAGGACCCGGGTTTGTAGACATCGCAGTGTTCACGGTTGGTGCCGAACCGCCAACTCGGTAATTATTGTCACGCAAGAAACGCTCCAACTTGCGACAGAACTGAACATCATGGCCTTGGAATTGGCAGAACTTACAAAATCTACCATTGTTGCGTTGCTGACCAAACCGCCCTCGCGACCCACGCCCGCCACGGCCTCGGGAACCGTGCCTACCGTAGTCGGACTGGCCGCCGTAGCCAAACTGACCACCGAAGCTAGTATTCTGGTTGCCGCCAGAATGATCGCTGAAACCATTTCCAGTAGTTCGGTAGGTGGCGTTAACCGTGGGAAGAATGGTAGCGGACTTCTCAATAGTTTCTTGCAGGGTCCGTTCACAATCAGTTAAAATATCCTAACTCAACATATGTAAGAGGGGTCTCTCGCACACGGAGAGCGGCAACAGTGGGTGCAAACTCATCCCGAAGTTGGGATAACACATGGCAAATGAGGTCTTCAACAGGAACCGGGTTATTGGCAAGGGCAAGATCCTCAGCAATCTTGTTCATGGCAGCAAGATAGGTAGAGACAGATTGAGTACCTTGGGGAAATTTTGACAGCCGGGTTTTGAGAGAAACAATACGTCCACGAGAGGTATTAGCAAAGCTGTTGTTAAGCCGAGTCCATGCGTCGACGGCAGTGATTGCACTTGCAATAAGCGGCTGAATCGTCTCGGAGCAGCTACCGAGGAGTGCGCTGACAAGAATTTGATCTTGTCTGTACCAGATCATATAGACTGGGTTTTCAACCTTGTTGGCCAGATCGGAAAAAGGAGACGGTGCAACCGTGGATCCATCGATGAACCCGAGTAAATCGAGACCGATGAGGGTTGACTGAATCTGACGTCTCCAGACAAGGAAATTGTTAGAGGTAAGCTTGATAGGAAAGTGGGTTGGCGCATTAAGCTGCACAACTTCGGTGGTGGCGGTGATAGGAGCCATTGGAGAGGGGTTCGAATTTCTAGAAAGATAAAAAAAATTGGATCGAAAACTCGCGAGAGTGTTTATGCTCTGATACCATGTAAAAGGTTGGAAGACATTTTTGTATTGATACGAAGTGGGTATTAATAACCCAAGAATACAGATGTACAAGGAAAGTAAATCACTACAATAAGATACCTAAACCATATCAGCTATACAAGGAAAGTAATTATATACTTCCTATACAGAGAGAAATATAAAAGGAAGTTAATTATATACTTCCTATACAGAGAAAGATACAAAAGGAAAGTAAGGTGGCTGATTAATTATTCTTTACAAAGACTACCCCACCCTGCTCTAATCTCCATTCTTTGTAACAGAAGAGAAAGGAGCTTGAGACCACTGTTAAATTCACTCACATTCATTTATGTTGATCCCTAAAAACTACAGAAATTTCTCCAAAATCTTATCTCTAAAAACTACAGAAATTCCTTCGAAATCTTCGCTCGAAAGTGATCCTAAATCACCTTTAAAGGCAACGACCCAAAATTGATCCCAAATTGTTTGTAAGAACTTCCAGATCGAGCTTGAAGTTCGTGGGGCGTTGGTGGTCGATCTCGATAGTTGAGATAAAAACTTTCTTTTTTTGGTCTAGTTTGAGATCTTCACGTAAAGTTTTAGCTTACTAAGGGATAGTGTTTTCCGTCGAAGTTTTTAGGATATTTTCCTTATTTATAATTTATTTGTTGTATTATTGTTTACTTCTTCATGTTAACATTTCCTTACTGTGAGCGAGACAGGTAGCGGCAAGCAGCTGTGGGAGCACGTCGAGTTCAGCGGGCCCACCCGAGATACATGTGCAGCAACGGGCCCACCCGAGATACGTGTGCAGTGGTTTTCTTTCTTGGACGATTTTTGGCCCGCTAATCTCCTATAAATACCCGATGATTTCCTAGGGTTTGAAAAACAGAGGGTAAGTCGGCTGTTTTGAGGAGTTTATTCAGGAGGCTTAGATCTGAGAAGAGAGGAATTGAGAGATTTTGAGGAGAGATGAAAAGAGAGCTTGTGGGTTGTACAAGTTGGTATTCTCCTCATAGTGAAATCCCTTTCCCCCTCCCGTGGTCGTAGGTAACTTTGTCGAACCACGTAAATCTCATGTCTTTACTGTTTCTGTGTGTTGGCTATTGCTTGTTGGTTCCCTCGACATTCAGTCCTAACACTGATAAGAAAAAGAGTGTATATCTCATTTTGTTGAGATATTTTACTTCTGTTCTTGTTTCCTTAGTGAAACGGGAATATAGAGGTTGACTTGAACTTTTGTGACAACAAAAGTCAGGGCTCTCTCTCAGGTGATATCACTTCCGCGACGTGCGGACGTGACTCTACGCCCAACACTTACAAATTACAAGTGTGCTAAACCTCTTGCTAAACTTGGGTGGTTCTGCATGTTAAAATTTGAAGATTCTCAACAGATTAAAGAAGGATATGTATGGTGGTCTAAAAGAGGATGATGAAAATGTTGCAGATAGAGATGAGGAGAATGGATATAGAGAATTAGGGGCATAGTGGTGATTGCTATGAGAATTAGTGATGATTGCTATGAGGATGGAAATGGAGATGAGGATGATAGTGATGGAGAAGATGTAGATGAGGAAGAAATGGATGATGAAGCAAGAATAGCGATAGTCATTCACGAGAACAAGTGGAGAAAATTTGGGGGAATAAAAAAATGAATAGAAAGCATCTATGGAGCAGGAGATGAGAAGAAGAGGAGAAATTGGGGTAAGATAAAAATGAGGAGAAAGCACCTATCCATGAAAAAAAATTTTTAAGTTCAGACATCAATATTATGCAATGCTTCTAAATGAAGGCCAGCATAATCTAGAGATCCTTGTCGATGCTATAAATTTAGTAGTTCCACTAATTGCATTTAAATACGATATAGTTTCCCTACTTTGGTCTTATGTACCCTCATTGTCTCTGGTTGCACTTATATTCCCTAAAGTTTTTAAAATTTGTAGTTTATTACCCTCGGTTATACAAACGTGAGATTTCCACGAAAATTCTCATGTGATACTCACATGCTAATTTTAGAATATTTTAATTCTTAATGCTTATTAACATTTCAATTAAACCTATTAAAATTCTATATTAGAATAGAATTAGAGCAAGCTTAAGATAGAATTACGGTAGTTGTAGCGCTAAATTTCACAACTAAGGGTTAATTCTAAAATTTGTAGAAGTATAACAAAATTGTTATTTTATATATGTATAGCATATATATCTGAGAGTTGCTCATGTGTGGTGTGAGGCCTCTTTATTCAAAGAACGTGAGTTTATATGGTATCAGAGTGGCAAACTCCAATCTAACTTCTGATGTTCTTCGACCAATATACAGATTTGATTTTTTTTTTCTTTTATTTTGCTTTGTGAAAGACAGTCATTAGATTCTTGATCTCAATCATGATGGCATTTGAGAAGGGGAATTCTTGTCCTGAAGTTTGATGGGAAAAACTATCCAAATTGGAGAATTCACTTTCAGTTTTTAGAAGGCAAAGTCTTACGAGGGATACTTGATGGAACTAAGAAACAACCAAGATGTTTTCTCAATTAAAGAGCTACACTAATGGAGGATAAATAATGCAAAGATTGTGTATTGGATCCTAAGTTCTACGGATGCGCATATTGCGAGACCGACACGTGGTTTCCATACAACAAAGGAGAAGTGGGAATATCTTGAAAAGGTATATCAACAATCGAATCTTGCAAGAAAGTTTCAGATTGAACAAGATATTTTCAACTTTCAAGTATAGCCAAGGTGAGCAAAATATTCAAGAGTATTATTCTAGTTTCATGGATCTCTAGACTGGTTATGAACATATCAGTAGGGAGGGTGTGACTAGTTCATGTTATAAAAATTTGAATGACATATATGATGAGAGGAAAGTGATGCAATTTTTTATGAAGTGGCATCCAGAAAATGAGGTTGTTCGGGCAAACATATTAAACTGAAAGACTCTTTCCTCCATGAATAGTGTATTGGGAGAACTTTTGCGTGCGAAAATTAGGATCACAACACAAGCAAGTCTTGAAAAACGCCATGTTGAGCTAGTTTTTGTCGCGAAAAAACTAGAGTGAGGACACCACAACGTGGTTTATCTAAGGTGTAGTGCTTTGAATGTAAAGAATGGCCATGTTATTTCTCATTGCCGGAAAAGGAATTTGTGCGTCTATTGCTTGCAATTGGGACATACTGTTATTGATTGTCTAGAAGTTCGTCAAAAGGGAGGGTTCACAAGAAGCACAATCACAAGGCTTATCAAACGGCTATTATGTGCTCAGATCAGAATGGTGATGAAGTAAAGCCACCACCAACTACTTCAAGAAGTCAAGTAGCGCCGATTTCTGATGACATTCGACAATTAGTGCAAAGTTCTATATCCAATGCCATCTCTTCTGCATTTTCTGCGATTAGCTTATCTGGTAAAGATTATCACTTATCCCCTATTGTTTATCCTCTTTGGTTCATTAATTCCAATGCTTCTAATCATATGACTGGGGTCCATACAAGTCCTTCATCCATAAAACCTTATCACGGAAATAAGAATTTTTTTAAAATTAATGGTGAAAAAAGTGGATATTGTTGGTCTTGATAATTTGTCTTGATCTTTAAGTCCCAAATCTACCCTTTAATTATCCAGTGTTTTCTTTGTCCCCATATTAGCTGCTAATCTTATTTCTGTTGAACAACTTGTTGAAGATAAGCATATTGTTTCTTTTTCTCATGATGGTTGTATTGTACAGGACCTGCACATTAGGAAAGTGAAAGGGAAAGGGCGTAGAGTTGGTCGTTTGTTTGCGCTGGAGTTTGACAAACATGCACATGACAGTAGTTTACTTGCTGCTTCTGGTTCTGATTTTTCTAATTCTAATAAAATTTGGCACATGTAGCATTGTAGGCTAGGTCACCCATATGCTAAAAAGTTAAGACACTTTGTTTAGTTCTGGTTTATTGAATAATAAAATTTCTTCTTTGAGTTCTATTGATAAATCTTTTATCGGTTGTTCTTTGAGCAAAAGTGTGCGTTTACCTTTTCCTTCTCATTCACATATGAGCACCAAACCTTTTGAATTGATTCATAGTAACGTTTGGGTCCGGCACCAACTTTATCCAGATTGGGATTCAAATGCTTTTTACTTTTTTTTTATGATTGTATGTGCTATACCTAGTTATATTTATTATGTCATAAGTCTGAAGTATTCTCCCACTTTAAAAGTCTACTGTCAATGGTTAAAAATCAATTTGATGCTAATGCGAAATTTTTATCAACCATCTGGACAAAAAATTAAAACTCCCAGATCCGATTCAATGGGAGAATGCATTTTCAAATAATTTCAAGAAATTTTAAAAGCTGAAGGTATCCAATCTGAAAGAACATGTCCAAATACCCATCAGCAAAATGGAGTAGCTAAAAGGAAAAAAAATCATTATATTTTGGAAGTGGTTAGAACCCTTTGTCTGATTCTCAAATTCTTCCTTCTTTTTGGGTTGAAGCAACCACAACTGTTGTTCCCCTCGTTAACAAGATTCCCTCTTCTATCTTAAATGATAAATCTCCATATTTTTCTTTATTTGGTCAATAATCTGACTATTCTTGCTTACATGTGTCTGGTTGTGTATGTTTTGTTCACCTTTCTGCTCATGAGAGAACCAAGTTTTCCAAGCAAGCTGCCCTTTGTGTTTTTGTCGTTATAGCTCTGAACAGAAAGGTTTTTTATGTTATGATCCTCAAGTTCATCAAATTCGTGTGTCTCATCATGTTGTATTTACGAAAATATATTTTATTATGTTTCCATTATCAAATCTCCATGTTCTTCTCTGTCTTTCTTACATTTTGTGATCTGTCACATTTTGGTGTATACTCACATTTGGTGGCATGTGAAACATAACCTATAAGTATAGTGACTTAACATGTAAGTATGACAACAAGACATGTACATGTAGAAGCATATCATGTAAGTATAGCAATAAGACCCATAAGTATAGTAACATATCATGTAAGTATAACAACAAAACCTGAAAGTATAAAAACAACACGTGTAAGTATAGCAACAATACCTATAAACATAGGAAAAAAACATGTACATTTGGAAACAAAACTTATAAGTATAGCAACAAAATTGGTATGTGTAGCAACAAAATAGGTAAATATAGAAACAACACATATACATATAGCAACAAAACCTGCAAGAATAGCAACAAAACTTGTATGTGTAGCAACAAAACATGTAAGTATAGCAACAAAAAAAATCACAAGTACAGCAACAAAGAAACGGTAGTATAACAATATATAACAATAAAAAGCATAAGTACAACAATGTTTACTATTAAGTATAACAATAAAAACCACAAGTATAACAACAAAAAACTATAAGTAAAGCAACAAAAAGCATGTAAAAGTTATGCAACTTGAAGTTCGTTGGTAATGGAATAAAGGAAAGATAGCATGTAAAGACTATATAAAAGGACCTCCTTTTCCCCCTTCCTTTACGCTTTACAAGAAAATGAGAACATGTATTGTTTTGAGTATGGTTGGTAATCTGTATTTAAATCCGGTAGATGGTTTAAAACAAAGAAACAAATAAACACATGAACTTTTACCTTTTATTTTAAAAAGAAATGAACAAGTTAGATAACTCAAATCCTCTCCAATATAATGTGCGGAATATGCATTATGTTTGTTCAGTGTAAACTAATCTTAACTAAAACATACATGGTTCACTCAATTTTTACTTTGAAGTTAAGATTATAGGTTCAGATCTCAACCTTAATAGGTTCACTAATAAACCGAATTTACATATTTCTCATGATCAATTTAGTTTATCAACTGGGGTTTTTGTCTTTAAACCCAAAGGTTTACAATGATTTATATTTAAACCCAATTACTTTTATTTGTATCTTTAGACCCATCAACGTTGTTTATTTATCTTTAAACCCAAATTCTCAAATACACTTCATACTTATGCGGTCCTCCCTAAAAATTTTCAAAAAATCTAATTTTACCCCTCTTTTTATCATTTAATTCTCTCACCTCATTTGCTCTCTTATTTCCTTCTTCAACTCTCATGCAAACCCGTTAAATACTCCTCAGCTATCTTAATTCCTAAGGTTTAAATACTAAATTTTAGTGAGGATTCATCTCTTTATGGTACTTTAAGGTATAAATTCTCCCTATTCATCAACTTTTAATTTTACAACAAAATTCACATAAGCATTTGAGAAAATTATAACATTAATTTATAATTTTCTTCATCACAAGTTTTCACATGATTATTCATAACCCCTCATGATTGTTCATTACAATCAATAACTAATAATACTAAAAATATATAAAATTTTGATTTTAGTTTTCATAGTTTTGATTTTAATTCCATATGTTAGAGAGGGAGAGTTTTGAGGGGATGTGAGGGTATTTTGGGGGTTTTACCTCCTAAAAGTACAAATATAATATATTTTAACTATGAATTATACCATTTGGGTTTAAAGACAAAAAGAGAAAGTTCATCGTGTTTAAAGATACAAATAAAAATGCTTGGGTTTAAAGAAAAATCATGGTAAAACTTTGGGTCTAAAAAATCCCTTATCAAGTTTGACTATGTTTCAAATCCATAAGCTAACTACATTCATAGTATAACCCGATTTAATTGGCACAAGCATCCCAAGAAACTACACAAGAAGAATAAGCACTAACCTCAAAAGCGATCTTCCGAAGAATCAAACTCAATTAAGAACTTCACAACTCCAATTTAAGCATCCTATCTTCTGACAATCTACTAATGGCCACGGGCAGCCTTAAGCAATCATTAATGCCCATAATCATTGCAAAAAACAACACCAGCTCTTTAGGTACCATTTTTGTGCCCTAATGATTATGACGAATGAATGCTCAAAAAGTAGAAATTACTCAATTCGTTAATTATTGTGATCACTATAATCATGTTGCAGTTACGAGGAATCAATGCTCATTTTGGGGATTTTTCCTAACCTCATCTCTCCTGCAGCATTAAATGCCATAGCATGGAGAGAGTGCCTCACATCAGAGAAGGACAGGAGGAAAGCAAGGGTAGATTTGGTTCAAACTTTTTTTAAAAAGGGGGCCCACATAGATATGTACTATATTTGAGAGAATGAGTTTAAAGATAAATACAAATAGTTGTTTGGGTTTATAGATAAAAATAAAAGTACTTGGATTTGAACATAAATCAAGGTAAACTTTGGGTTTAAAGGCAAAAACCCCCAAAAATCTCATATTTAGCAAGCTATAGAATTATTACCAATAAGAAAACTACGACAAGCACCATCAATGTTACAGAAAGCGCTAGGAAGTCTAGGCATTGGACCCGACGCCTAGAGCCTTGACGGTGTCCAGGCATTTTCCTTTTTGTAATTACAATTAATGTTATCGAAAGCACTGGGAAATTCACAACGGGTGACCCGCACAGTTAGGAGGTTTCAATATGGCTCCCATAATTTTTGGTTCGATTTCGCCTACTTACCTAGGGCTAGTTTGAATTAAGGTGGGACCTATGCCCTCAGGGTTTACGTTTGGGAGGGGGCTCAATAACGGGGTTGCTCCTTAGGACTCGAAGGCTATAACCATGTGGCTCCTCGTTACCCAAAAAAGGCAAAAGGCAAAAGGCACTAGGCCTTGCTAGCTACCAAACTAGCGCCTTGTACCGAGGCTCTAGGCCTATGAGGATTTCTTTTTTTTTAAGTGGTGACGGAGAGGTTTTGCTAAAGGTTTGGGGAGCTGGAGGAGTTCATAGTCGGTAGAGGAAGCCGAAGGAGTCCGAAGGAGGTTAGAGGGCGTGGATGCATCAATAGATGAAATCACGACCAAAACATAGTGGTCCCGACCCGCGTAAGCAGTTACTGTTCCCCTAGGTACTCTCAAGACCTAGACAAGCGGAGCCTAGGCGGTCTAGGTATCGCCTAGGCCTAGTTGGGACCTTTTTAAACTTTGAGCACTGTACAAATCAATAGATGCAATAGATTATAACAATGCAACTATATACACATGCATAGAAAGATGCATAGAAAGATGTGAGAGGCAAGAAGTAGGGAGGGAGGGGACGAGAGAGAAACCTCAGCAACTGGAAGACCAAATGTAAATCCAAAGAGAGTAGCCTTGACTGATTCTGTAGAACCCAGAAGCGGAGCCCCTGAAAATTAAGGACCAAATAAAATGAAAAGTACATATTGCAAAAACTAATTAGAAAATAAGGGATATAGCAACAAAACGAAAACAAACCAACTGCAAAATATGCATGTATATGCTCGTCAAGCCATTGGATGTAATGCTTCGGTGCAATTTCCAGCTTGAGCCATTCCAAGAAATAGCGAAAGACATTATTCCCCAGTGAATGGGCAAAAACCAAAGAGGGTCCACCACGAAGTTTAAGTGTTGTTTCAAAAGTTAATCTGCACATGGGTGTTTCGGGGGTGGGGGTTGAGGGGGGCCAGAAAAGAAAATTTAGTTATATTGCAGAATTTTCAAGCCAGCAACTGCAGTCATAAGTTTTCTATACAAAGCATGTTTCCTAGAAAGAAAATTATAAACTACTAACTACTTGGAATACTTTTTTCGCAAGCATAACAGCTAATATATATTTTGCATGTAAAGGACATCTTGGTTTAGTAACAGCTTTAAAAGCTTGGCATATATAAGTTGTTGCTCAAAGAGAAAAACACCATACTTTTTTTATTTTGCAGCTGAAAGGAATACTTGGAAAAAGGATGACAGATGTTTCCACCCTTGAAACTATTGTACATAGAGCATTTTGCAATAAAAACTGCATGACAGAATATGCTAGAAATATAAACTCAATGACTTCATGTGTGTACTGGAAGAGTATCTTCATTGAAAATTAATGGTTCTGAATGATTATTAGGAAGAAAGAACTAGTCATCAAGCTGAAAGACTGCAACATTAAGATGGACAAAGATATACAAACTTTAATTTGTGAAAGTAAAGGTCTCTCTCCTCAAGCATTGATGGTGATAGCCTCCAATCATATGGAACGGCAACTATTGCATTAGCCTCGATCCCAAATTCAATGCACCATTTAAGCCATTCTTTCCACACAGAAGAAAGAGGACCTGGATGTCAATACGGAGATCAATTAAGTACATATTCAGAAAAATTCATAGTGTATTCATGACAAGGTATATGTTAGGTGTTAATTAAAAAAAAGAGAAGACAAGTCGTCTAGTTCAATTGAAACATGAACACAATACACATACAGAGCATAAGATTATGGAAATAATATTTTCTTCAGAGATAAGCAATAACACAGTATTTATACAGTGAGTGTGTGGCTATCTAAAAAAAAAGTGCCTGTTGTCAACTACAATCAAGTAATGGCGCCAGGAACTTAATCCTCACAAGAAACATGAAGATTTTGAAGCTCATTTTCCAGATGTCAAATATGCAACTCTCATCCATAAAATACATACTTAAACACCTATTCACAATAGTACAAATAGTATTACATGTTATTTTTTTAATATGAAAATATACTAGCACATCACCAGTTTGGGTTCACCACACTGAACTGCACCTTTCACTCTATCAGGTACAAATTTATAGCATTAATCCTTGGAATCATATTTAATGCCTTGTTTTCCTAGTTGTCAAGGATAAATCTCCTTCTAGAGTGCTGCAGCAGAAACCAATTTTCTAGTATACATGTAACACTTAATTAGTCAGTATCAGTTCTTGCAAATTAAATTTAAGTGTTTTCTTCTAATCTGCAATTAATGCTTTGCTAAAATTATGATGGGAACCGATAAATATTTAAGAAATAGTTTGCAAACGCAACTAACAAGTAGAAACTTCACCTGTTATATACCCAGGATCCAGCTCAGTAATCGCAGAAAGTCCACTATCCGGCCTCGATTTACACTCAGGATGATCTGTCTGATTATAAGGATCCAACAGCATGCACTTTAACCAACAATTCACCGCTGAAAGCACCTGCAAGAACATCCCCTCAAAATAACCAATATCAACCAACCAAGAGCAAATCTTTAGTTCAATTTGACTGAGTCTTAAATACATCAATTATCAATATTCACCAACTTTCCACTTTGATAAATTCACTAAACATTGTTGATTTTTTTAGTTAAAAAAAACGACAATGCCATTTGTTAAATAAACAACTTCATCTCTGTCTAGGTATAAAAGAGGTAAATTTCACTAAACCCGCAATAACTTTGGCACTTAACCCCCAAAAATTACTCTCCCTAAATTAAGTTTGGGAATTCCTAACCCCCCAACGTTTTGTTTTGTTTTGTTTTGTTTTGTTTTGTTTCATTTAACCCCAATGACTACTTTATGATGTTTATTTGATTTCTATATTTGGGAACCCAAAATACTTTCTGATGCCGTTATGGGGTTAATTTAAAAAAAAAATAGCGGTTTTTTGGAATTCCCAAATAGCAGTTATTGGGAATTTAGCAAGAGATTCAAGATTTTTGGAGATAAGTTTTGTTGGAATTAATATAATACTATAATCCTCCATTCTTACATGTAATAGTTAGGGGGACTTCACAGCAACAACCCAGATTCAAATGCCTCTGACAATGA